>VZRX01009542.1:5805-48944 GCA_013398075.1 Notiomystis cincta | reverse complement strand
GGGGGGGGGGTGTCAGGTGTAGTAAGAACTGTCTAGAAACAACACTCTTGTTGGTTGATCAAAATGTCTGCTCAGGAATCTTGAGTATCCCAGAAATAGTATGGCTAGTGGAAACCAAAACTTGTAATAATGGAGAACTCTTAGGTGGCCAGAATGTGTCTACAGTACGGGGAAATACAGTGCAAATGTTTTGTGAAAGCCTGTGTCCCTGCATGAGGAATGAACTGCAGGGCCTAAGACATTCTGCTAGTATGGCGTGGAAAAGGCAGGCAAATGGGGAAGAGTTAACCATTTCCAAGTTTCTTAATTTACAATACAGTTGTAATAGTTACTATATGGATAACCCAACAGAACTTAAACATAATAAACCAGCACTCTTTCTTCTTGTGCAAAAACAGAATTGAGGAGCTTTTCTTCACACAGTGTCTGTTTCATTATATGTTAACATGTTTAAACCCAGACACTTGCATGTGCAAACGAAATATACTTCACAGAACTGAGACTGGCATCAGCAGTTAATCTAGCAATGAGCAGAAACCCTCGAATAAACACCCACCACTGTAGCCCCATTTTTGAACTTTCACAAGTAACAAATTTTACAACACTTTCTGAGGTCAGGCAAGATATTTTACTGAGTGATCAATGGAAAAAAGTCGTGTTCCCAAACTCAGAGTTAGCATGTGTGTGCCCAAGGACTTGAATGAGTAATTTTTTTCTAACAGGGCTACATGCAAGCTCACTGTAGACAAAAAGAAAGGTCTTCCATTAACTATGTAAGTAAATTCATAGCCCTGATCCTCAGATATCCACTCTTCCTAGGTCTGGACACTGAAACTGAATAATGTCTGTGTGCATGCTCGCTCCCTATGTGCCATGAAAAGTGTTTAATATGAACAGTGCTGATTACACCTGTCTATTGGTGTAGATACAGCACTTAAACTTAGCCTTGGTTTGCTCCATAGGACATAAGATTTTTCTTATAAAATAAACAGAGAAAAAAAATCAACTTCATATTCTTCTTTCATAAAGAAATTATACACCTAATTAGGCCTGCAAAAAACTGCTGGAACTACTTAGTGCCCCTAAACTAAAAGCCTGGATTCAAAAAGACTTTCCAGAAATCAAAAGTTGGACCCAGATCTGAATTTGAAGCTAAAGACCATTGTACACTGTTCACAAAGCTTTGGTTTTACTTCTGCTTCTCTTTTTCACAGCTGAACCATTTGATCAAAAAAGTTTTCAGAAAACTCAGTGAGTTGCTCTGAAACTCACTACAAAAGTATAATACCAGCAACTTTGCACAAAAAATTCTGATTTAAAAATAATGGCAGATTTGGTCTAATTATCGATACGTTCCAGAACCTTCTAGATTGTATTTCCTACCATTTTCCTACCGTTTTAAGTTTTCTGATCAGGCTGGATCTGATCAGAACTGCAAACTTCCTCACATTTAAACAGTGCCAGCAAGTTGCTTTAAACTCCTGTGGATTATTTTTTTAGTTCAATGAAAATTTAATAACCAGTAATTCTCTTTGAGAATTCACCTTTGCCCTTTCCCTTTAAAATAGGAGGGGATGGTACAGCATGACGGTACAGTGCTCAACATCAGGAACAAATGGCTGCTCTCCTTGAAGTGATCCGAGCTTCTAAGGAGCCAAGAACCACCTGACAACCTAAAACATGAAATTATGTGTTAGCTGTCCTTTCCTGAGCATGTTAGGAGGAAGGACTTGTATGCTGGAACGAGCCCTCTAGCGTGACAGAGCTCTATAGAGACAGCTCTGTCATTTGGAAGGGTGAATGCTACAGCACCCCTTTAACGTTCTTTCTCCAGGAAACAATGGTATTTGTTTGAAGGTGTGGGAAGGAAGACTGTTGAGCAATGAAAAGGACAGCTCCATTGTGCAACAAGAAAAGTACTCACTGTGCAGCAGCAGCAGGTGCCAAGGATACTACAGGGTTTCCAGTAAAGGCTGTAATTAGGCCTTTTATGGCTATGACCAGAATCAGCAGCCTGTGAAGAGCAGTGAACTGCTCTCTTCCAGGAAACATAGGATTTCCCAAAGTTTTCCTTGGTCTTCAGAAGGATTCAGCCTTGTAGAAAACTGTTTAGAGAAAGATGTCTGCAGTATGGCTGTATGCAGTCCCATCAGATAGTAATAAGCAGCAAAAGTAAATACTTTTTTAGATACAGTTATTTTCTAAATTGTTACAATATGCATAAAAGAAGGGTTTCTAATGTGACCTGTAAATCAACATTTGGTAAGTAATAAATTAATTAGCAAAATTCTTTGGAGAAGCTGAATATCTTGGCACAGCGATACTTTAGTCAGAATTGGGGAGGATTTGTAGCAGTCTGCAATACAATCCTAACAAATTAAAATATAATGTTTAAGAACTGACATCAGTACAGAGATAGTAATATTTCAAGGAGGGAAAACAACACTGAATATAAAATAGAAAACTGCATGAGAATAAAGACATAAGTTATACCAGGTCACATAATAACCATCTGTTGTATTTCTTGCTCATAAGAGAGTCAGTTTCCACCATCCATTTCCATCTCTGGATATCCAGTCCATTTCCATCTCTGTAGATCTTCCATGACAGACTCTTCAGACTATGACTAACATGAAAAAAACAGAGAAACTATTTTTTTCTCTCCCAAAGGAAGTATCTTTGCTCAAATTAATTTGTGGCTTAAGCACTGGCTACAGATGGCATCAGAATCTTAGAGAGTGAATATATAAAGGGATACGGGCAACAGAAATTAGATGGGATGGGATGTTTGCCTTAAATAAAAGCCTGAATAAGCTAAGTTTGAGGCTGATCAATGGTTTCTGCATATATGACATTTTAGTGACTGCTGAGTGTAGTGATACTTGGCAGGGTGGTGATGGTGAGGTGATGCTGGGAGCCAGAGACAGTGCTGGAAAGCCAGAAATTATGGGATCTGCTCAGTTCTGTAATTTTGGCTGAATATACCAGTAAGCACATGAGTCACACCCCTCACTTTGCAATTTTTGTCTGGTTGATTGATATGAGAACACCAAGGGATCTCACTGAAGATAGATCTCAAATGCAGATATTAAAAGATTCACCATGAATGCTCATCTTCTTTATTATACAATGTTCACTGTCTTTGTTCTGGATTGCTTCGAATATCTATTTTGTCATTCAGTAAATGTTTTTGTGCTCAAAACAAATAGCCTTTCTCCATCATGACTAAGAGAAGATGGCATTTAGAGTCATTAATTACGTAGTCTTAGACTGAATGTGTACATTACAGGAACATTTTACTTCTCAGCAGGGGTATTTCAGAGAGTGCTAAGAAAATTTAGTGCATTTTATAATGGCTGTTTGGGGAATACATATCTCAAAACATTTATTGATTTTTGGATTCAATTATTGCAATTCTGAATGATGTTAACTTTGCAGAGTCAACTCTTACTAGCTAAATACAGATCTAGTCAGTGTAAAGGAGAAAACATGGTAAAAGCAGGTGTAAAAACCCCAAACAGTTGACTGTACAGTAAAAATCTGTAAATGTGACTATTGAACTGGATACTCAACAAAAGACAGAAAGAACAAACCTACCACAATCTTACTCTGTAGCATTTGGCATGTAAGGCGGGGTTGTGGATGTCTGTACTTCACTGTGCAAGTAAATTGATAAATAACACCATCAATTTTAGATGCAATAATTGTTATTTACTACTTAGATTTTCTCCATAGATAACAACAATTGTTCTCTGATTTTCAGCTGAGACAATATTTTATTGTGTTTCGCATTTCTCTGCATTTGCTTGCCTGCCTAGACTTCAACAACAAAGTAGAGATAAAGCATCATTAGTCTAGGCAGAATTGCCAACTGAAACAAAGAATTTTGATATAGGGCATGTGGGAAGGGCAAGAAAACCCCTCTGCCGCTGAAATGTGCCCTCAAGCCAGGACCACGTTTGTAAACTACCTGCCTCACCCCCCCAGCACACGACAGGCTCCAGGTTCTGTTCAGAGTTGGCTACCAGCGAACTTTCCCATGTGCCAGAATGAGACAGGCAGTAGCTGCAGAACAGCATCGCTCTGTTATCCTCTACTATTACAGACGATTTAAAACTGATTCGGGAATTCTGTTGCACAACTTTCAAATCGAAAGTAACCTTAACACACCTACTTAAGTTTCAGAAGCTATGTTTCTCTGTAACAACCTGCACACATGTTGCAAACCCCCAAGTCTGCAGAAGGGAAATAAACGTGTATAATTCTTGCGGTTTAACCCCAGCCAGCAGCCAAACCCCACACAGTCACTCACACAGCAGCAGGACTGGGGAGACAACCAGAAGGGTAGAAGAGAGAACTCATGGGTGGAGATACAGACAGTTCAATAGGGAAAGCAAAAGCCATGCACACAAGCAAAGCAGAATATGGGATTAATTCACTGCTTTCCATGGACAGGAAGGTGTTCAGCCACCTCCAGGAGAGCAGGGCCCCACCACAAGTAACACTGACTTGGGAAGGCAAATGGCATCACTCCAAATGTCCTCAGTTCCTTCTTCTTCCTCCCACTTTATATTCTGAGCATGATGCCATATGGTCTGGAATATCCCTTTGGTGAGTTGGGGTGATCTGCCCTGGCTGTGTCTCCTCCCAATCCCCAGTAAACCCCCAACATCCCCAAGACTGTGGCAATACAAAAAGCAGAAAATGCCTTGGCCCTGTGTAAACCCTGCTCAGTGATAACTAAAACATCTCTGTGTTATCCACGCCATGTTTAGCACAACCCCAAAACATAACCATGTACCAGCTACTGTGAAGAAAATTAACTCCACCCCAGCTGAAACCAGCACAACACTTGATTAAGAATGGATATGATCAGATGTTTGCCACACCATGATTTTTATGATTTCATACATGAAACGTGCCTGACTGATGAAGACTGCTTTTCTATTTAAGAGCATGACAGGCAGATACCATGTTTTCCATGGCACTGTACATTTAGTTTCTTGGGAGCAAACTTGCATCACTGTATAATTAGACAGTTATATTTAAATGCACCTGCTGTGTCAATGACTCTTCTTCGTGTCTTGACATGTCAAATCTGAAATTAGCCTGTACCTTCTAGAAATGTCTTTGGTAAAGGGTGAGGAGGTACTCTTCCATAGGGTTAAATCCTGCAGGTGCTGCCCCTGAAACTGTGAACTTGTCCTCAGATGTGCCAAGCCACCTACACAGGCTTTATAGCCTGTGGGGCCTGTATTGCATTCTTTTCTATGCCAGCTCAATTTCAATGACCACAGAAGGACAGAACAGTGTTGAGTTCATATTGCCAAAGCAAACAATTGCAAGTCCTCCACATGCAAGCATGCTCCCTTTACCTTTCTGTTCTCTCATCCATAAGAAGCATGTTTGAAAACCAGGCTGGACAGCAAGGAGCAGAATGGAAATTCTGTTCTTACTGTTACCCATACTGTGCCATTTTGAGGAAGGACTGCCATGGTTTCAAAGTTGTACTATCCAAACAGAGGGAGCATACATGTCAGAAAGTATGATCAGATGTGCTCTTCACAAGTGTCAGTCCAGATTAGTGTCAATGCAGAAAAGCAAAACTTTAAAAATACTACCAACGTCATTTTTGTCATAACAACAAAAGTAGTAATGACAAATAGCAGGAATTTATATTGATGCTGGCATCAATAACTCTGCTGGCAGAACCTCACCTAGCATATTTACTTACTTCATCTTTTGGTTTAACATATTTAACTACATATGGCATTCCTGAATTACATAAAGCTGAAAGTGCTGAGTACTCCTAATTCCCACTGACTTTCCCAGTGAAATGGAAAGGATGCCTAGCACCTTGCAGGGTGAGAATGCAGCATTTTCCTATGTCTGCTTCTGTTCCTAGCTCTCCTGTAGCAGAATCCTGTAATGTGTTTTCCAGATGGCTTTTGTTTCAAGCACCATTCCCCTCAAGCCCAACTGCTTCTCAACTCCCTATAGATTACAATCTGTAGGCTGGGAATTTCTGCTTCAATCTGCAGCAAGGAAATATGTAGGCACTTTAATTTGTGTATTGGTAGTTGCAGCGTTATAACATAGACCCACTTAAGGCTGTCCTAAACTGAATAGAATTTGCAGATATTAGAAAAGCCACTGATTTAACTCAGTGTATTTATTACCAATTAAATATCTTAAATTTCCCAGAAGCAACTATTTCATTAGCAATGAAACAAACACACCAAAAAGATACAATACAATTTTCATGTCCTATCTGCTGCAAGAACTAGTCTCAAAATCAAGTACAAATGAAACCACCTGACTGTGTTGGCTCACTTTCAACACGCCAGTCTCCCTGACTTTGCCAAAGAAATGTTCCGAGTCTCACACTGAGAATGACAGAATATATGACTCCAGTGGCCCATAAAAAGAAGCAGAGAAAATGTAAAGCTGGCAGACAATGTCATCTACTGGCAACAACTGTATGACTTTATAAATCTTTTCTGTTTTTTTCTGCTCCAAAGGTGCAGCTTCAAGACCAGAAATATTTGTAACTGCACACATGCATTGTAGCTAAAGTATACTCCTCTATATTTTATTTTACTAATGAAAAAAATGGGCAGCTAATTTCCCACCTGACATGCAGGTATGACTCAACAGAAATCAATGAAACTGCATCACTTGAGGCAAGAATAAATTTGACCCAGAGTTCTTGTTTCATTTTAACTTATCAAGAGAAACCCAGAGCTAAAATTAGCTTACAGTAGAAGTCACATGGTAACATGAATAAATCTCTTCCCACTAGTTCTGTGAAGATGCCTCTGGCTGTGAACCACAGCCATCTGTGGGCAATAATCCTGTCTATCTAATAAATATCAGGCAAAATCATAAATTACGTGAGACTGCACCGTACATTAGAATAAAGGAACAATGACAGATGGCAGAAAGCCCATGAGGTCACTGCAGGGGTGAGTAGAAGTGTGGAAAATGGAGTGAAGGAACTGCTGGGAAATGTAGGTACATACAGTCTTCACAACATTTTGCAAAGTACAAACAAATTATAAGTAAACTGCAAAATGTATGGTAAAGAATCATCCTGCCTGTGCTTCACAGAAATGGAAATGCATCTGTATCTTTACACCCAGATCAGGACAACTATTAAGTCTTTGCCACTTAATGGGAAGTGGAAAGGCATAGAGTCTGAAAGAGCTTTTGAAGAGAAATTGCGTTCAGGAATTATATCATGCTCCATGTATTTTTTTTTACCTGAAATTTGAAAGTGGCACAAACTGAAGCAGGACAATGATGGGGATGGAAAATGCCTCTTAGGAACAGCTCTAAAATTCATCTGAATTTTGGAAGAGCTACTCTTCTGTGGTTCCTCCCAGGCACCACAGCCATCAAACTGTAATATGTGAAATCAGATTCTGAAACTATTAGAAAGCCAGACAACGGCTAATTAAACTGACAAAGAACTTTAGATATTGAAATTTGGCTTCCTACCTGAAGTCTGTCTGTAGCTTTAAAACTGAAAATACCTTAGCATCTAAAATTAAACCTTTCTTTTGTGCCAAGCTAGCCTGATGCTTCGATTAATCTGTTAATTTTACTTATGAACTCCAGCCTGAGTCAAATGTATTCACATAGGCAGTGTCACCTCTGGATAAACGGATAAACACGCTGCTCAAAAATGGCTCATTTCAAATCCTGGAAGTCTTATTGAAATGCTTTCATTATTTGGTGCCAACAGAACTTCACCAAAAAAAAAAAGCCAGAGCTCATTGTCATGGCCACCAAATAGTTGCAATGTTCGTTTGAACGGGGTTCATAGAGCGTCCATCTCAAACCAATTTTTTTTCCTACAAAACACTACAATAGTTTATCAACTGAACAATTATGTTTTGTATATCTTTCAAAATATGCATTAATGGAAACCTTTTGATAATTTCTCAGGTCTACCATATATCATGAGATCAAGGAAATGGACCACTTTCCATTTTAAGTGGCTTTTTGTCTGCTTCTATCCCTTCTACTTCTTCTACTTAAAAAGTTCTCTTTGCCTCTAAAGATTTTCTTTGCTAGTCCTCTGTTAAAAAAAATCCCCACTTAAGAATGCACAGACAAGTAGAATTTATAAACATTCCTTGAAAGTGGGAAAAACCCCTTTAAACTGCATTTTCTCAACATTAACATCCCATCACTTGGGTTAAAACTTCATATTGTTTCACATATTGATTCTCAAAGAACAATGGTACATACACAATGGAAATTTAACCTTCATGGTGCTTTCAGGTTTTTCTATGACTATCATAGTCACTACTGGCAAATTTTGTACAACACTGACTTCCCACACGTTTCCCTATAGAACAGTCCTATTTACACTACTTATTACATTAATTCAAAGACATTGGAGACTTCATAGGCACTGCCTGAAGTGTAAATGCCAACATACTTCAGCATTAATATGTTTGTCTCGTGGATTCATCAAGCTCTGAGTTGATATTTATAAATCTGACAGTATTGCTCATGTACAACAATGTTAAGCACAAGATATTTTTGCAGGATTGGGGGCTCATTTACACTACAGACTTGAATAACTTCTGGAAATCCAGTGTCTGCTTTCCAACAGCACTTAAAATAGTGTTGTGAAATGTCTGACAATTGAAATCTCTCAAAACCCTTCTGGAAGATGGATAATATCAACACTAAAGACTGAAGAATGCACTATTATTATTCTCCAAAAAAGAAATAATACATGAGAGTTTTATCAGCCTTTAAACAGTAAACAAAATGCACTGGAACATTCAAGCCAATTTCACTGGTTGGGAGAGTAATCACCACCCAGAAAATTAGGACAAAATTTTCTGACTCAGACACAAATTAACTGCACCACATTACAGAACTCAGCAATTACACTTTAGATCACACTTTACAAAATCGGAGACATTCATTAAAGGACAGGTGATCGTTTAAGGCAGTTCCAAATCTCCTCCTGGGGCACAGGGATCACGTGGTATTTTTAAGTCATCTGGAGACAGTAAAGAGAAATGTCGTATCCATCTGCCCCCTATTCACACCAGCCAGCAGGCAGAAGCCAGTCCAAAGTACACACAGATATATGTTAAAAGACATGGTCATGGCTGCTGCTGTGTCCTCCTACTTCTGAGGGAAAAAAAGGAGGCAAAAAATTTCCAAGCAAAGCTTTGGAAACTCCCAGAGTTGAGACTTTTACATTGAACAATGCATTAAGAATATCTGGGAGGGAAAATCCTGTGCTGGCAGATAGGAGGACTGGATGATCTACAATGGTCTGTTCCATTTTTAAATTCTATCATCAGATTTGTCCTCAAGTACAAACCCTCTAGGAGTTTCTTGGGGGCGGTGCATCCCTCCACAACCCCTACTGCGGGCTCTGGCTTAAAAGCCACAATAGAGTCCTTAGAATCTAACAACAAGAGCTATTCTAGGCGCTGGTTAGGAAAATGGGATTTAAAGGAAGTTTCTACTATTGTGCAAAATTAGGGCAAAAAATCTCCTTTCAGATAAGCAACAAAGTATATCAATTCCAACAGTTTGCTCTCCTGCTGTTGTATCCATCATAAAGAAAGAAGTCTTTCTGTGGTGAATAAAGGTGATCGTCTAATCAATTAAGATTTCATAGAAAATACGGAACAATTCATCTGTCTGCCCCACCCTCTTCCCAGGTTGAAACAGGACCTTTCCACTTTACTCTGCATGTCACTTTTGTTAAAATGACAGGCACCTCACAGAAAACACCAAACATACATGTAGAGAGAGAAGAATTCCCATTTTGAGACCCACCATACAAGTGAAGGTTTTTGAGCTATGAATTTGATTGCTCTGTATTGGACAATTGCTTATATAGCATGATATGTATCATTTTTGTATGTGTGGTTATTCATGTATTACAGTCTGATCATGATTACACTTATTTTGATTACACCAATATTATTAAAGGCATTTCTGAAACTGATGTAAAGTGTACAATGCACAGAAGTAATAGTATTACAGAAGTAATAGTAATAATTCACTGACCTCATTATTGTCCATGACAGTTCACTGATTCAGTTGAACAAAGTCAATATCTCCACCAAGCACAACTTATTTTGGGCTGTCATGGACTGTGACAGACTTAGGTTTTTTTACACTTGTTGAAAACAAGTTGTTTTGAACTATGTTGAAAACTTTCAGCTGAACTTTGAAAGTTGATTTCCTTTAGCCATAGGTATGTAATATGTTAGTCATTCATTTATCCTATTTTACTTGAGGATATCTTAGAGACTTCCAACTCCTCCACTGAAGGATGAAGAAACACCAGATTTTCACAGTATCCAGAGTCTTAAGGCTAATGTTCCTTAGCAGTGAAATTAACTTCAAGTTGGTATAGTTCTCATGCTGCAGCTTTAGCCTCTAATGACAAGGACAATGCCAGAGCATAGGTACATTTTCTCTTTATCTGGCTATAAGTTGGAAATAAGTTCCTGACGTCTGATCATTTCATTTGCAGAAAATATGAGTAGAAAAAGAAGCATTAAAAAATTAAATTTAGAAGGTTAGCATTGAACTCGCAATATCTGAAATATATTCTAACAGAATTTCTCTGTTGCTGGTGTTTGTTTAAAAGGATTTGGCTTAATAAACAAAAGAAAAAACAAGAATGATAAATTAAACAAAGCATGGACTGCTGCCTATGTGAAATGCAGAGAAAATGCATAAAAACAAAGAAGGAAAATAAATCCTCTAAAAATAAATTATAAGCCATTAAAATATAGGTAACATTACACCTTACCTAATCAACAAAATACCTCTCCAAACCAACAACAACAACAACAAAGAAACCCAACCAAAAGGATGTGCAAAATGTACCAATTTACTCAACTTACCTGGGGTTCACACTGCAATTCATAGAATCTGTTGTTCTTCTCATTATGCTGCATATGCTTTTGAGGTATTGAACTTAAACACACATTTTGTTTTATGAAAATATTTCCCTTAAAAAGCCTAAGCAAGCAAAGCGGGTGTTTGTTGAGTGTATTTGAAAATATAATTCCTTTTACCTGACTTTTCCCCATTTCAGCATTTTGGGCATATGGTTGACTCTCAGAGATGGTCCCGTGCAGGGCCAGGAGTTGGACTGGATGATCCTTGTGGGTCTCTTCCAACTCAATATATTCTGTGATTCTGTGAAAAGTAGTGTCACAGCTGGCATTGCTTCTAGTTGCAAGAAATTAGAGTCACAAGATCTTAAAATTAAAGATAACCAATAACCTGACAGAGACATATATTTTACAGACATCTCTGTAGCACTAAAAATCTGTAAGAAATCCTGATTTATAGAAAGAATTTCCCACCCCCAATAACGATTCTGGAATATTCATTTCAGAGAAGGAGAAGGAATAAGAAGACAAATAAGAATTATCTTCTTGGGAAATGTTTAGATTAGGCTACTTCAGAAAGAGCTGATACATAGAAGTGGAAATTCTCAAATGACTCTTTTATTTCTCTAGACAAGGTTGGGCTAGTGTTATGTGGCATTTTCAGATGTTTCTAACTTATATTATCATGAAGTGTACACAGTCAAAGCAGTTTTTGCCCAACCCTGCCCTTTGCAGCAGTGTTCTTTTTTTATTCAAGAGATGAGCTAAAAAGGAATCTAGATGTTTTAAGCACACAGAAAGATAGAACTTAACTACCCTTATATCTTCCTGACATAAGACAGACATCCCTACTGTAATTTCAGTAAAATGCTATGATCTTAAAATATAGCCATGCATGCTAATAGGACTGAGTATAGTAAACCTATGCACCAGAGAGGCTCTGCAATCACACTGCAAGATCTGGCTTAGCAGAACTGATGAATACCCTATGGAGAGAAGCTTGGCTCAGACCTCAGTCGATCCTGGGAGCTCTTTCATCCTAGGCCAAATGAAAATCCACAGAAGCAATCATTAAATGCATATCCATTTTTTTCCCCCAGGAAGTACCTGCAAAATAAAATATACCTTAGCATTTCCATAACTGGAAGCATGAATAAGCAAGACAGGATTGCAGACAGAAGGGTGAGCTGTATGCCTGGTGGGGAGCAGTCCTCATATGCCTTTCAGATGTTAGAGTCATGTAGCAGTGGTTAAAAAGTTTAAAAAAAGGGGGAAGCAGTCAATAGGTCAAGGAGTACAAAATCCCTACCATGCCCTACCATGCTGCAAATTGCTATCTTCTTCTCGTTCCCCATCTGCTCTGTTACTGCATCATCAGCCACTAGGAGGGGTCTAGCACGGCCTCGTTCTGCGACTTGGCCTGGTATTTTGAGAACACACTTTTGAGAATGGTGTAGCAAATGGATGATTAGCTGATCTAGCTACTCAGAACAGTGCTGGCCACAGTTTTATTCATATTTGTAGCATTGGCCATCTCTCAGTACTTTTGACACACTTCTTTGATTACTTTCCATCCCATTGAGAAGCTCAGAGAGCCAAGTCCAATTTGCCAATTACTTCAGATTCTCTAAAACTGATATAAAGTAATTAGAAACACTTGCAACTCTGCTAATTATCTCCATCATTGCAGTCACCATGTGAGACAAAACAGTCATGTTGAGGAAGGCACAAAGGCATAACTAACCATCACTATAGAAAAGTGTTGAACAGAAAGACCACTCACCAAATCACAGATGCTTTACTGATTTCTATTTTATGTGTCTTGGTGATCGTTACAACAATAGATATATATCATATTAAAGTCTCTTTAGGGAGCTTAACATGTTGAAAGAGGTAAAGTGTTTGTATTTTGCTGAAGAATGGGCATTTGATGCCACTATTACTGGTTCCCTGCAAAGGAAATTAATTTGTCAAACCTTACTTTGTAGGTGGTGTTATGAAATTCACTACATCTGTGAGGAAAACAAGAGAAGGAAAAACATCAGTCCAATATAAAACTTGATTGCACAGAAATTGAATTAATTAATTGGTGTGTACAGGAAGATGTCTTGCAACTCATACTGTAAGAAAAAAAAAACAGGAAAAAATCATTAGCAACTAATGGGAATCACAGTTCTGTGATCATTCATTTTTTTATTTTGTGTACAGCATTGTCCTTTGATCACCAAGCTAGTGTCAGCCTCCTCCTATTCCACCTGATCATATAGATAAATCACTTGCATATATCCTTATACCCTCTTGTGGCTGACACTAGGCAGCATTGGTTATAAATACACTGCCAAGTTGAAAAGAATGAAGAAATATAAGAAAACAATTTTAAATTCCCACATAGTTATTTCAAAAGTTTAATGATTTAACCACTATTTTTATCAACATGTATTTTATAAACCTGGCCTGAATAATTCATTGTCTAGAGAACTGTGGCAAAAATTTACAAAGCATCACATCTTCAGGGGCAAAACCCAACAGCAATGCCAAATAGTGACCAGACAACTGGATTTTGAGTGTTTTGTTAGGTGTTTCAGCCCAAATTCAGAATGACATCTTAAGCCTGTGATTAAGGTTCCATTGAATTCAAAGCATTCACAGCATGTGCTTAAAGTTCAGTATGTGCTTCCATTTAAAAAAAATATAGCCACACTGTTTAAACCAACCAAAACAACAAAACAACAGAAATACAATGCTGTTAAAGATTTTGGCAATTTGTTTTGAGAATACCAGGCCAAGTTGCTGAATAAGCTAAGACAATACCATCTGTATTTCTAAATTGAAATTTCCTAAACTGTTTTAATTATCTAGATTGAAGTATAATCAAGCAAAGAAACAACATAAGTAGAGAAATAACTTTTTTAACTTCTCCATGAAAATATTATTTTTTAATCACAATTCCAGTTAACAATATTCCATCAAGTCATTTATAATTTAATGAAAGAACAGACTAGTGGCTTTGGTGATTTAGTGAATTACCTGCTGAAAAGTCAAGCATGACAAATGTTGGGGCAGCAAGGTCCATCGCTTCGAAGAAAGTGATCTTCAGCTTCCTTTACAAACACCATCTCTGTCAGTCCCACTAATGCTTTCTTCTTGGAATCTACATGAGAAACAAAGATATATTTGCTAATTTCTTTGGGTTAATGGCTTGGATCTGTAGGAGGTCAATTCAAATAATTCTAACTGTTAAAGTAGAAATCAAATTCAGGTATTAAAAATAGAAAACCTGATGTTGGCATTGAAAAGTTCTTATGTAATATTCCATTTCAGTATTGTGCAAATCAGATATTAATACAGACACTGATTTACAGATATGAAGTATATATATACACACACTGTCATTTGCAAGTTCATGTATTTGTGTGTATGTAGAAACATATATATCACATGCTATAATCTGTTTAAGAGAAAGAAGCAGAAAAGTCTACAGTGCCTTTTCATACTGCTGTGGCTAGTAAAGGCATTAACCAGATGTTGAAACTCACAGGCATCAAACAGCAGTGATCATTATAGTCTTCAATCACCCCATTTAGAATTTACAATAAGCTAAGCAGAAAACCATTATTTCCACCTTCAGTATAAACTTTTCCTCTGGCTGAAAACAGAGTTCTGCAATGGACTGATGCACCATCTGTTCTAACTTCAGAATCCTTTTCCATGAAACTTCCAGCAAGGGGAACAAGCTATTGATGAGACCCTGGAATATAAGGACATCATTAGTGAGTGTCATAATAAGATTAAAATCCCTTGAGGGCCTTTCATCAAAACCTAGATTAAAAAGAAACCAAAAAAAGAGAAAAGACTGACATTATAGTAACAAACCATAATATAAGGCATAAAATTAACAAACATTATGAATTAATCATACTTAGACAATTACAATCCATATGGCTAGTTAAATGCAATCTGCTACCTGTAGTGGCATAGTCTGGGTACTGTATCTTCAATGCCAGTGCATTTCTCCCAGGATGTAATTACTTAATTTTGTGAATGAGAAAATGATGTGTAAAAGCCAATGTTTCCATGGATTCAATGCCCCAAGTCAGATAAAATGTATGAATGCTTATCAGATCTCCTATTAACCCTATTTCATCACACTCATATTGCCTTTAGGAATGTAAGAACAGTGAATCACCTTCACGCTCACTACTAGGGCTAATACAAGAAACAAACTGTGTTCAAAGTCTAATTTTCTGCAAACAGGATTCCTAGGATTTAGATGATAACAAATGGCATGAGATTGATTCAAGCAGTAGTTCCTGAGGGTTTTTATCACTTGAAGCACACACATTTGGATTCCAAGAGCAATCACTTTCTCCTTACCGTTCCACTTATATCCAGACAAGAGATTTCAGTCTCTCAGAGGACTTGGCGTTGAGATTCTGTTTCACTTTCCTCTTCTGTCGTACATAGCATGTCAGCTCTGGTGATATTATACAATTCAAAGGTGTGGGAACTTGCAACTCCTCCAAAAACCCCAAACCAAACCAACAAAACACCAGACCAAGCCAACTCTAATATTTTAGTCCTTTATAGACTCTGTAAGGAATTTCAAGCTAATGGTTGGTCCTTCCTTATACCAAGTTCTGGAGCCCAACCTGATCTTCTACAACATCTGGAAGATTCTCCTAAAAGTTTATATCCAGCATAAGAAAATCAGTTGAGCAATATAACAATATACTTCATCACTTTGCTTGTTCTCTGAGCAGACCTGCATTTAAAAAATATCAACATTTTAATTAATGGCAGACACATTTTTAAAAGGGAGTTGTTACATGGAAAAAGAGCAGTAGACACCTCAGATCTGTCTCAAGATTTATGCCATTCAGTTATTCAGATCAGGCTGCTAAAAGGTGGAAGGATAGCATTCTTGTGTCATAGAATCACATGCCTACCAAAGGACTAGTTTTGAAGGGAGAAGACATCACCTTTCACTTACCTCATTAAATGGTTATTAAAAAATATGTGGGAACAATGAACAAAACCAAAAATGAAACATTTTATGAAATTGTGAGGAATTACATGCTCATAAATCCAGAAATTATCATTTGCACTATTTAAGTATCCACAAAATAATATCAAAACCCAACACAGGTCTGTACGCTCCAGGTTCACTTCAGTCCTTTTGTTTCAAGAACACAATCATAACAAGGACATTTACTGGCTTGGAGACCCTGGTCATAGAAATCCAAGTTACTTTGCAGCTTTAAGTGAAAGTGCAAAAGGAATACAGAATGACTGTTTGAAATAAACAGACATTTGTTAACCCCTGCCTTTATATCTCAAGTCTGATGCAATCAGAACAAAGTAAGTTACATACAAAGCATTTCTGGTTCAGGATTCTTCCTGAACTGTTTTCCAGTGGACATAAAAAGAAATGAAACATTTTCAATTCCCCAGTCTCTGACTGGCAGGCCTTAATTAGAAAATACTGACTTTCTTTTAGTTCATAATCTTATTTATCTTCATTATTTCTGACATGGGGTACCTACTACATTGTGCAATTCCAGACAGATCATTTCATGTGGCTTCCTTCACAGTCATTATGATGTGCTCCAAATCTATTTAAAAGTTTCAGTGGTTTCATAAGCAAACTAATTCCAGATACAGCACAGAAGGCCTTAGAACATCAATGGAGCTTTCTCACTGTCCAAGAGCAGAGTTTGGGTCCTGATGACTATGACCAGTAAATGCTTTTCTTGTTCAATAATATATACTTAATTAAAGAAAGCAAAGGGTACTCTACTCAGTCTCATGGAATTATTAATGCACATTTTGAATGGTTACAATCATTCAGCTTTCAGCCACATGCTTTACAATACCTTGTTAGGAGCACTATACTCACCATGAAATCCTGTGCTTGTCATGACTTATTGCTTAATTAAAATAATGTAATCAAAAACCTCACAGAACAAATGTTGACTGAAAAAATTATGCTAATCTTATACATATCTACTATTCACATATTACTTTGAGCAGAATAAGTTGACTAATGTGTTAATAAAATGAAACATACCCAACTATCTTGTCAAATGCTATTTTTATCTCAGCATTTACATACATTTGTCATGAAGAGGGTACATTCTGAGTAAAAGGAATAAACACTGTTATGATTAAACATGTCTGACATGATGTTCTCATCTGAGCATTAGGCAATGCCACATGCATAGGAAACTTGCACTCATGCAGTCATAAAGCCAATGGCTTCATATCAAAATCAAACAGATAGAAAGCAGGACAGCTTTATTTACCAAGGAGATGCATCTGATTAGATTTGTTCTGAATTTGGCCCTGAGCACTCAGGTTAAAAATGTGGCACAAAGCTTCAACCAAGTATAGCATGGTAGGATTGAACACTGCATTTCACTGAGACCAGAAGAATTTTTGAACAGAAGGAAGAAACTGAGTGAATCTTCTCACTGTCCACAGCTACTTCAGAATCTTATCAGTGTCAGGAAGCAAGGGGGACCCAGATCCCCGACCCTTGAGAGACATGCTTGACTCTGCACCAGGAAGGACTTAAAGTATTGCACTTATGAAAAAGAAAGTTAAGAAGAAAAGGAAGAACAGAAAGATTAGTAAGGAGAGGGACTGGAGAAGTGGTACGATTTCTCTCTCTGGAAAAGGCCTGGTAAATCTATCTCATTATGCACCCAAGCTTTCTCAGAAAGGACAGGTCTTTCAGCAGCCTTCTTTCCTCTACTCTCTGGAGGTACTGGAAAGAGATAATCAAGACCTGAGCTTACACAGGAGTGTACACTAATGACTTGCCTGCTTTCTCTCTTAGTGCTGCTGGCATTCAAGTACAATGCCAAGAGTATTTCTCACATTCTTGCTCCTGAATATGCTGGGAATCCTCTACAGTCCATTTCTAATGAATACTGCCCTGCCCCCCAAATTCTTTAGTATGCTTGACTGGCAGCAGCATGACCAAAAAGTTTAATTTTTTTCCTCCAGCACCCATGTAGATACAATAAAATGTGCAGAGATAGAATCACTTTGTCATGAGTCTCCTTGAATTTGTGGCTCTTCTGATGTCAACACTATTTCACACAAAAGTCTGAAATCATCATTGTATAAGCTCTGCAGGGGGAGAAGAAAATATGAACATGTGAGACAGAGTCGTACTGGCACCATATTCTTACTATGTTGTTGATTATGAGAATTTGTGCCTAATCCATAGATCAGCCAACACATTAGTGGCTTAATGTCAGTAGCAAATTAATAAGATATCTATAAGCAATAGGAATGTTTTATAGCAGCCTTTGGACGTGGACAATTTCAGAATTAAAAATGCACAGGAAACAAATTAATACTAGCAATAAACAAGATAAGATTAAGAAAACCCCATTAGTAGTTCACAGATCAATAAACATTTTCTTGCCTGAGATTAAAAAACCATAAATGTTTCAGAATTTGATAAGCACAAAAGACTGATTTTATACCAAGTGATTTTTAAAAAAGGAGGCCTATATGCTTTCCTAGAATGATGATTCAATAAAATGAGAAAGGTATTGAAACCTGAATTTAGCATATACACACATTTGTGAAATTTGTGGTAAATCTCTCTTAAGATAGTCAGAAATAAACCTCAAATAAACCAGCAATGCTTTACCATTTTATACTATCTTTTAATTATATATTTCAGATATTTTTGGGGGAAGAAAGTTTTTTTTTTAAGTTAAAAAATTTGTCTCTGCCACACAGTCTTATAGAGTTGCCTGTTTTGCAATGAAATATGCCATTATGTTTTAAAGTTTTAATGATCTCAGATCTCTCTACCAAACTCTCTTCATGTCAGTTTCTTGATCTCTCTAGCCTTTGCCCATTTTTTTTTTGGGAGTACCTTAAGACCCAGTGCTATAATCCAGAAAAAAAAAAAAGGGGGGGGAGAGAAGAAGAGGGGGTTTTGTATCCACCTAAAAAGAGTTTTGATATTTTCTGGAAGACTTTTTTTTTTTCTTTTTTCCCTTTTTTTCCCCCCCCTGGATTTACTACTATGGAAACCCACCATTTCCAATTCAGCAGTCTCCCTCAAGAAAAACCAAACCAACATTACTGTACCATAGAATAACACAAAAATAAGCCTGAAAATCACTTTATTGCTAATTTAACTTTATTCTTTGGCCAAACCCCATCCTGCAGTGTCTTAACTCAAAGTACCACAACAGAAAGTAAATCTACAGAGATGCAACTGAGTTCATAAAAGCATTCCAATACTCTGGTTTGCCAGAAACCTTTATAGATACTTCAAACTAGCAATAGTAAAAGAGAAAAAGAGCCAGCTGCAGTGGTGAGGGCCCAGAACAACAAGACAGACTTTTCTGTGGAGTGTTTTAAACATAGTTCATTTGATTCACAAGGATTTCAGGAAGTACTATAGGCACTTTTGTTGGTACATATGTTAGAAGGATAACCCTGTCAGCAGAAAAACTCCAATGGCACATCTCATCTTTTCTGATCAGTGATTGACAAAGGGATATTTTTCATTTATGAGGTGAAAAGTGAGAAGTCTGCCTTTCTAAAGAGAGCTCCACTGTGTCTTCCAAGGGACTTATTTACTTTGGGAACAGGCTATTCTGCAGAGACTGGAAAGTAGCCTGCCTTTATGAGGCTAACCCCCAGAGATCCACACAAGCATAGAATCATAGAAACATTTTGGTTGGAAAAGACCCTTAATGGGTATTACATATAGTATATTGAAATATGCTAGACAAGTGGACCTGATCACAGGAGAGCACATAATAGGATAGACTAAAGGGCACAAGAGCAATGTCTTGTACAAACAAAAATAATTTGGGTACCAAAAATACTGGTAAAATTAATCACTAACCCTGCCCTAGAGAGAACACTTTGTTTTAAAAAATAATCAAAATTAAAATCAGAATTAATTACGTGAAGTGCACCACTAACAAAAAGAGAAGTACAGTGTTATATACAATTCTGCCCTTGCCTGCAGATTTTTCTTTACATAATTAATTTAGGAGTGTATACTCTTAATTTATGTATCCACAGTTGCTGGTGAGATTTTGTACATTGTCTTAGTGTAAAAAGGGAGTTGTATTACTTCTGAATTTAAGACAAGGCAATAATTGATTTCCTTGTTTTACTGGTCTTGATGTAAGTCATGACAACATTAGAACTGCTTTGATAGGTAATGATTTACCTTGTTTTACTGTTTTCATTTAAAAAATTCTTGAACAAAATTAAACAACCTTCTTGATGGACTATTATGTATTTTTCTTAGCAAAAGGGATTAAGTGTTTTAAGTTGTAAATTATGAAGTCTCACATCCATTAAATAAAAGCTCAGAGCTACTTTAAGCAGACAACATGTAGTCAGATACAGAAATTAGAGTGAATATTTATATGGGAAATAAATCTTATAGCACTAGAAGTATACAGAGGCATAAGACACTACTAAGTGAAGTGAGATGAAGACAGCAGGACCATCTTCTTGTTCTGGGCTCCCCAGTATAAGAGAGAGATGGAGTTATTGGATGGAGCAAATCCAGTAAAGTCACAATTTGTTATTCAGCTGCTCTTGTTTCTGATGCTAATGAGACCTGGCCAGCTCACACCAGATGTACTCTAGGATTGTTTCTTACTGCAGAATAAGATCTTTCTTCATCTTTCTTCAGTTGATTTATAAAAGCCAAGGAATGCTAGTTAATGCCCAGCTCTTGAAGAATGCATACCTGTGAGTTATTCTTTCCAAACATTTCCTTCCTCTCTCCTGCTGACCACATCTGATCAACAAGATACTCAAGTATTTGCAGGGCCAGTCTACTGACTCCAGAAGGTAAAAATCTATAACTGAGTTAGTAAACTCAAGTGTGGTCTGTTACATAAAACAATCCTTATAGAGAAAGAAAGTATCTATTATGGTCACCTTACCTTTCACTTTGACAAAATTTTAAAGCACAGTATAACTTGGAAGTAGAGAACATCTCTTTCATGACTGTGGAATAGCAATCTTCCATCTCAAAAAAAAGGTTTATGAAGGAAAGTGCACTGCTACAGTCCAATTTCATTACTTCACTATCAAAGGATATCAATCATGTGTTTCCTGAACGCTCCTGTCATTAGCTTCACATTTCTTGTTACACTGAATATCTAAAATCAAGAGAAAACAGAAAATTCATAAAAAGTCATAGAGCATATGGATTCTGTGTGCTTCTGTCTCACTTTTCTGGCTGCTTAGCTTGAGAAATACAGCAAAAAATGATAAAGGCTATTGAGATATGTCAGCCTCCATGACTCAAAACAATTTTTTTTGTTACAGCCTAATCTTTCCTATGGTTTGTTATTCTACATGATAAATTTGGAGTAACAATTATGACTGACATGGCATCAGCAGTAAGCAGTAAAATAAAAGACAGTGAGAAGATTCTTCTCAGTTTCTTCTTTCTCTTCTGCTCTCAGTGAAATGCAGTGTTCAATCCTACCAGGCTATAATTGGTTCAAACTTTGTGCCACATTTTTAATCTGAGTGCTCAGGACCAAATTTTCTTCAGAATTACTCTAGTAAGTGTGACTTCACACAAGTACAGTCAACATCTCTGACATTTCTGCAGAAAAATACTTTGATCAACTGAAAAAAATTATGTCAGCCAAAATCATATAATACATGTTCTTTGTGTCTAGGACTTACTGTGCCTAACTTGTCTGCAAGTTCTACCCATGGGGGGGAAAATATCAACCAGAAATTACTACTGAAAGACAAAGCACCACCAGGGAAGGGTGAGTGGCTGACACCTTTGATCTTCTAGCTCATATGGCCCAGCAGGAAACACGAAGGCTGCCTGAAGAAAGCCTGACACACTCCAGTAGTTTGAACCCAAAGAAAGCATAGCTACTCACAGAGCATGTTTCATTCCAAAATACATGGTTTCCTCAAAAAAAAATTACCCTGGTTGAATTCACAAGGACTTTGTTGGTTTGGTTGGTTCTTTTTTTTACCCTAAGCTGTTATTTCCTAGAGTCAGGGATGTAAAAGTGAACACAGGCAATCAGAACAGTATAATTTTGATTGTGATGCTCATGAGTAAATTCCATCATGCATGCATCTTCTTTCATTTGATGCTTCCATAATTCCATCCATAGTGCTGTTTCCCCAACTCCCCAACCACAAGGCCATCTTAATCTGAAACAGCATATGCCAGCATTCCCTCAAAAAATAAAGTAGGAATTTCTCCTGTTTTCTTATCATATGTAAATGCTCTTGAAGAACTCTCACCTATTCCTCTCTTTTCATTTTGCCTCACCAAATTTTTCTGGCCTCAATCAAGGCAGATTTCTTCACTTCCTACCCAGTGATATTTTTCACCTGCTTGAAGAAATGCCTTCTCCAATTTATCAATCTCTCTTCTTTCATCTCCCGTGCAGCAGGCACCAGTGCTTCTCCTTGCTTTTCCTAAATCTCCCAGGCTCATTAGTCCTCTTCTCCGCCCTTGATCTTCATCTTCTTCACCTTTGTGATTGTCTTCCATGTGCTTTCTGATATCTGTGACTTTGTGAAAACCTTTTCCCTTAGCACTGCAGTACTTCTGCTTTCTTCTGTGACCATCTCTGCATGATCCTCTAACCCTGCAGTATTTCTTGTTATTGCTGTAAACTGCTCACCTTGTACTTTGCTTGCAGGTCTGCCTCCATCAGCTTCTGAGGAATCAGACTATTTCTTTTGTCCTTTCCTGATCAAGATGCTCTGTCTTTCCACCTTCCACTCCATGAGTCATCCTCCTTTTTTTGTTCCTGTACACCTCTCCGACACATTGATCCCACAGCTTTACTAAGAGATAATTGATATCTCCCTCTTCCCATTCGGTGAAATCGAAGTGATCAAACTTCCCTGCTTTTCTCATCACCTGTTTTTATCGTGTTCAAGGAAGTTATTGTTCTTCTAACTATTTCCAAACTTTCCAAATGATATTTGGAGAGTGATAGCATTGCATTAAGCTGAAGAAACAAACATATTTCACAATTTCATGTTATATTTGTTCATGCTTTTAGGGCTGCAGCTATTTAGAAAGTACTGCAGAATATGATTTTGTTAGGTCATTTACACTGCCATCCAGAACAAGCCTTGCTGTAAGCTTTGAAGTTGGACAGTTTTGCTGGACACACAGTAGAGATCAGCATAAGCACTACAGAGGTGACATTGCCCAGTCTGTATCTCAAGTAGTTTCAGCTCTTAACTCAGGACTAAAATGATGAATCAATCTCCATGTCTGCTCAATGCCTTGATCTCTTTCTTTAGAAAATACAGGCTAGCAATAGAATTTCTGGAAAACAAACAATTATGCACACCAACCTGATGGCCCCTAATTATTTAATTTGTTAAAGATTTCGTAATAAGGCCGAGATACTTTATGGAACATAAATTCTGCCAACAGGACACAGAAAAGACACAATAATTCCATATTTCTGGCTAAAATATTTTCAGCTGAGCCATGTGAAGACACAAACAATAACAAGGACAACCATTCTCAGACAACCTCTTCTATCACCAACTGATGCCAACAAGAGACTTTGCATTGACTTGGATCAGATCCCAATTAGTTGGAAACAGTATGTTCATGCTCCAGCACTCAGGTGATGAAATGGTTTGTTAGCAGAGCACATGGTTTTGATTAGTGGCCTAATGAACTAATGCCTTAAATCAACAGGAAATGCAGCAGCTGGTCAGCCCTCCATTGCTTCCTTTAGCCCCAGACACAACTCACTGTCACCTCCAGCTCTCTTATGCTATCCCAGTGCACAAGAGTGTTAAGGAAGCAGTTCTTTAGAAGAAAAAAAAGAGTAGATATTGATATATTAATTACTAAAAGTGAGACATAGGAAAAGAAGTGTTGCTGATTCCAGTATTCTATGGATCAATTTTCTGCCAAATGATACAAAAATCTTGGTCCTCTAGTTTTCACTGTCCAGTATTTTCTACAGCATGTTCTTTGAATAATTGACCAAAGTTAATGATGTAAAAAATATTTATTCATTCATAAACTTATTTCTCTCTAGTAGATATTGAAGTACTTTATACTGATATTTGCATGCTGTATCATGTTGAGATGTTTGTATCCGTAGCAAAAAATTTTACTTGGTTTTTTACAGAGTCCCCTGATCCCTACCCAAAATTCTCATTAATAGGGATTCCATATTTCCACACAGCTTGTCAGTTTGATTATTTAAGTACTTATTCAGTGTACTAAAGACCCTAATCACCCCTTCAAAGCATGCAGCTCTATATAAGGCCTCCAATGTCTGAAATACATAAGGATCATCATCATCATAATAGCATGGCAGCTGTGCTTCCTATAAGCCAGAAAAGTTGGTCCTGTGCACAACAGACACACCTCAGCTACTGTGTGCCATCTGCCTAGTTAGCAGTTAGACAGCCACAGCAGATAGAAACAGCTGCTCCTGACAATATGAAAAACATCAGTACTTCCTTAAAGGCTTTGGCAATGTGGATAAACAATTTCAGTGAAAAGAATATTTTAAATTGCTGCAAATTTTCGATGCAACTGCTATTATGCATCACACCACAACAAAGTGATTATGCTCAGTAGAATGGATTTTGTTCAGCAACTGTAAGAGTGTTGAGGGAATTTTTTGTTGTTCGTGTTGCTTGTGGTTTTGCTTTTTTTCCCCCCTCAGTTTTACAGAATACCAGTTAAAAAAGCTAAGAGACCATTTTGTCCTGGACAAGGTTTCATGGCACAATAAAATAATTTACTGTGAATTTTTTTCTATTTAATTCTTTCAAGTTAAAGAATTTTTAGTTTCACAAGTTTAGTGTGGTCTTCATGTTGAACTATTTATTTAGGCCATTTATGTAAAGACTGAATTTCTGAGAAACCTCAATACTATGTCTGGTCTGCAGCAAAATTATGACCTATAATAAAACAAAATAATGAACTCCTTGCCATTGTGGGGATGGGAGGCTGTTTGGAAATGCAGAGAAACAGCACAATCCTTGATCTTGGCAGCTATGTGCTGCCAAAAGGTGGATTTTACAGTGAGTAATTGTTAAAAATGCAACAGATGCATAGAAAGATGACAGGCTATAGAGGATGGGTGAATAGATGTGCACTACACACACACACACACACACACTTCATACCTACACAGTTTTTCTCTGCTCCTTTGTTACTCCTCATGAATAAACAGAAAGGCTCTAGGTGTCTGACTCTGGAATCAAGCTGCTTATTCAGACTGGGGGCTCTGTGCCCCTCTTGGAGGTCAGCTGGCTGCAGGCAGGAGGAATGGAAGATGGAGCAGCTCTCTCTCACCTGCCTAACCATGCATAAGGGAGCAGACATCGCATGGTGTCTCTCACCACCTCCTTCCTGTCTGAGTGCTCACAGGCTGGAGATGGAGCAGCAAATGACTATAAATAGGCACTGGCAGTGCAGAAGTCAGGCATGGAAAGAGTTAGCAGCACAGACTCCACCTCAGAAACTGATAAGGAAATAAAACCTATTTATAGAAAAAAAAAAGCTATCTGGAAACATAATGCAATTGCTGTCTCATATTTTGTATATATTAAACTTTCTAGCTATCTCCAATAAGTGTGAGATTTATATTAGCTGTGAAAAGATCAGTAATTGGAGGCAAATTAATGAGAAACCTGCTGTCACATTACAGCATACATTTTTAATGGAAGTCTTTAAATATTTGGACAAAATATCTATATATTTTTAAATGTGAATTCTTTAACTGGTAAATGTAATTATCTAACTCTAAAGTAAAAAATATAAAAGGACAAAAATGGATTTAATCAAAATATTCTGTCACTGCCATACATAAGCCACCAGAATATCTTTTCAACAAATGAAATTATTCTTTATTTTATGCTTTTAAAAATGCATTAGTGTAATTGCTCTGCAACAAATTACCTTCTGTGCTATAAGCGTGGCTACAACATCCCTCGCATGTACATCAATTGTGCATATTGTCATGATGTTCTGATGATCACCAGGGGTGAGTTCCCCTAACAGCATGTTTATAAGGGCATTCAGTTGAGCAATCTGCAAAATAATTATATTTCAATGGAGATATTACACTGTGGGGAAAAAAACCTATTATATGTCAAGTGCTAAATGGAGCAGTTATAGAACCAAGACACATTTATTGGTGCTTTTAATCAAAGCAAATAACTTTTTCAAACTAATAATGGTGTTGTTTTCTTACAATTTTAATTTTACTCCTTAATAACAAAAATACACTTTTCTGCTGGTTCCCAGAACTTAATTTCAGAACAGATAAATACTACTCTGATACTGCACTTGGAATGCCAGTCTGTAACTGCACACATTATAAAGCTACTGGATGTTTAAAGCATCACATATATACTTTGGAGCTCTGCTTCCAAACCAGTCACAAAAAACTTCATGTTTACAATGGGAAATGCAGGGGCTGGGGAGGGAAGCTACAACTCTTTGGGGCCTGATTGCCTTGATCATGATGACTTCTTTCTGTCAGAGGAACATGAAAAGCAGGATCCCTGAACAGCTTCCTTCAGCAGGCTGCTATGGAATTCCCCATCCTGATGGGAATGGTGGCACTGAACATGTGGCCCAGAGTGCCTTTGTGGCTGTAGAAGCCACTGGCAGTTGCTATGAATTAGATTTCTATCCCAGGCATCTGGACACCTTAATTTAAAAAGCGATGCTTCTGAACAAAAAAAAGTATTTTTGGAATTTTTTTTGAGGGGTGAGGAGGGAGGAAAGGAAGGGGGTGGGGGCTCCAGAACAGTCCTTCTAAATTATACTTGCTATGAAATAACAGTAAGCAAAAATACTCTTTTTAAATGGTTGCAAGACAAATCTTTCTGACAGAGCCTGCCAAAGATATTAAGGCACTGATTTTAAAAGGCTGATTCATTCAGAATCCCACCTTTGCCAACAGGGAACAGTTGCACTGGTGAAAAAAAAAAAAAAAAATCAAGATTTTAAACACACACATCCTGAGTAGATTGATACAGTACAACTAGTGTAATGTTTTCTAGAGATCACTAGATTTTGGCATTTAAATTTTATAAACCACTAAGGTTTCACAGATTTGACTTATACCATAAGACTTCCGTCTTTGTTTAAAATTACCATTTTTATATATTTTGTGTATAACAGGTTCACATACTTACTTGTGATTGCAGACTTTCACATAATTCCCAACTATTCTTCTATATCCTCGAAGATTTCAACATCCTCAGCATAGTCTCAATATCTATCAAATCAATTGTTTTAAGTGATTTTGTAGTTTATTTTCTCATGCTGCTGCAGCTTCAATGATTTTTTCGCAAAAACAAGTTGCAGAATTCCTTGTGAATTCACCATTATTCTACCTAATGTAAAAACCATTTCCTCTGACATCTTGTGGAATCAATTTATACGAAAAACATTACTAAGTGTGAACAACATCACAGCCTTTGTCATGTTGCTTCTGAAGATCTTCTTGCTAAGATATTTCCCGGCAGAATGCAAAACATAGAGACCTGGAACCTGGGCAGGCCAGGTGACTGCAGCTCAGCACCCTGGAGCACAGAACCACCTCTTATCCTAACCCCAGGCTCTGAGCTACACGAGTTACACTGTGAGAGACCTCAGTCCTGTAAAACACACTGTGATCTGCCTGCTCAGAACAGAGGTTTGTTATGAATAAAACCTTTGGTGTTCTGCTCTTTTCACCCAGTCTCCTTTGACTGAAAAGTCCTACTTCACACCTTATGTGAATTTGCAGAGACAGATGAAAATAACTCATTTTTTTGTATGCTTGTCTTGAATTGTGCCTCTCTCCCCAAGCTCTAACAATAGGATATAAGAGCTTGTGAATCCAAGAAAGACAATTTAATGGTGGTTTCCCTTAAATGGAACCCAGAGAGTTCTCTCAAAGGAGAAAAGAGCTACGCAACAAAAAATGGGGTAAAAATCACCAAACTTCATTTTCTCCCAGTATACTGTTTATGCAGTAACACAGCACATGCACTCAGCAATGTGCAGCACTGAATGGATTTTTAGCCTGTTTCCTACCAGTATGAAGAGAATGATTTTGGTGGCCTACATCCAAAGACACAGCAGTGGATCACTGTTCATATCACTCAGTGATTGCATATAATTTGGCATCACTGAAACAATTGCAGCTCTGAAAAGGTTGAGCTCTGGGCTATTATGAAGGCTAAATTAACTCTCATCACTTGAGTGAATGATCCATTCATACCAAGGTCAAAATCACCAGTTGAGCAGCACAGGCAAGATGACACTATAGCTGACTGACCTGCAGTTGCATATGGATAAGACTTTATTATTCTCTCCTGAATATTACTAAAAACATAAAATCAGTTACTTAGTGTAGAAAAAAATTAAAATCTCAGTGGAAAAAGTAAAATCCAAGCTCTCTGTCTTTCCCCTGCACACTTTGCTCCTTAGGTTCAGACAGAAGTACGAGTGCTATGAGTGAGTGACCAAAGTTGCTGAGGCAGGAATGAAAGTTCAGGAGGAAAAGAGGTGAGACTTTTCTTAGTTTCCTCTTGAAAACTGTTAAACTAGCCTGTAGATCAGGCACTTGAGTGCACTAGCAAGACAAGAGAACAGAGAAGAAAGGAGGTTAGCAGGTGCTAAAGGAAAACTAGGGCCTCCCAGAGAATACAATTTCCTCTTTCTGGAGGAAAAACAGTTTTCTTCTTCTTAATTTTTCTTTCCCTCTCTATCCCCAATTTGAGCAGATCAAATATGAAATCTCCACGTCATAGAATAGCCTGATACTTTTTTTTTCTGAATGAAAATTAATAGTTATAATAAAAATCTTGTTCCAGAACAAAACTTTTTCTTAAAATAGTTGCCCAAAAAGACAAAATCTTTCAACTTTCCAGTCAGTATTAATCTCTGCATCCCTCTGCACAGTTCTAAGTTAATTTCTGATCCTCCATGGCCCACATTCTCCAGGCAGCCTATATTTCAGATTGCACATTGCTGTGTGACTGCATTACACCCCATTATTGGCAGCAGTGGCTGAACTACAGGAGGACAGCATGGTGTGTCATGGGAGACACAGTCCAGAAGAGACTCAAGTTCCACTGGGGAGGAGTGGGAAATATAAATAACTAACTGCAGATTCCAGAATAGGCCCAAGGGAATCAACAGCATGAACTGTGGAGCTACTTGGTTACTGGGACCTCTGCCTTTTGCCACACTACAGTAATGACTCAGTCAAAAGCATCTGCTATTTTTGATTGAAAATACAGGATTTCATTTACTTTTCTTGACAAGAAATTTACCCAAAGCATTATTTTCCCACAGAAAATATTCACGTCTTTCGTGCTTTTTTCGTTTGTTTGTTTAGGGGTTTTTCGTGGGAAAAAATTGACTAATTATTTTTGATTATCCAAACTTCCTGCTCCTCTCAGAAGCCTAGGCTGCATGTCAGGCAATTCTGTCTAAACCTCAGTACACACTTGTTCTGGCTCCTACGCCTAGGTGGCTTTGGTTACGCTGGCTCCTACCAATAATTTACTAAGTTGTTTCTTCTCCAGTGTGTGCGGATACTTTAACTAGAAACAGAAGTCATTACATTCTGAGATTTCTAATTCAGATTCAACAACAATCTTTCCATCATCTTTGCATAAAATTACACTTCAGTGAGCCTCAAGGGGAGACAAAAAAGAATACAAACAATAACCATGCTTTGTACAATTAGTAAATGGTTCTGGGCTACCAGAATGGACAACAAAGATACTCATTTTCCCTTGAGTTCTCCTCAATGCTGTCTAATCGGCTGTGACCTCAGGATCTACTGAGCTTCTCCTATTAGATGTAACAGATGATGTGGCCTGAACAGGGACTCTAAGGTCTGTAGAATTATTTGCTTCATATCTTTCAATTCAGCAGAACATGAGGCAAGGAAATGCTCCACTCAGTAATCTGATGTGCTCTTCACAAAGCACAAGGCATTGAAGAGTACATAAAACCACTGCTTATGCTACCAGATTATTATTGTCACCAAATTTTAGGTATTGTCAAATAACTTAAGTACTTTGCGATCTGTTGATACATGTTGATGAAACCTACAGCCAGAATAATTTTCATTTGGCGAAAAACAGTGATTAAAGAACAAAACAATCTAGGATGAAAGTTTCCCTGCTCTGAATGGTTACCCTCAGAAATTATTTTCAGTAAAACAGCTGCAGAGAGGAAGTGGCATTATGGAGAAGAAGTGGGACTCACATCTTCCACAGGGATCATAGAATCCTTCTAGTAATAGCTCTTTTTAGAACTACTATAGTAGGTGTGTTAGAAATATTAGTTGTTATTGAAGGAAATTAAACCAAAGCAGAACAAAATGAATGGAGCCAAACAGAGCCAAGTCATTCTTCTGTTTTCTGTACTGCAATCTTTCTATATACTCTTACTCTAAACAGGTGCTTGACATCATCAGAGGAAAGATGCTGTAAAAATGAAAGTATTTCCATTGGTTTTAGGTCATTGTCATTGGTATTTCTAAAGCATCATAAGTCTGAAGTACTAATCTGCAAAACAGCTCTGTATACCAGAACAATTCCAGTTTTCTGAAATACAAGTTAAACCATTTGAGCATGTAGACACAGCTGGTCACCCTTCAAAATAAGGAACAGTTGCTTCTGTCTGTTATGTGCACATCTGAAGCATGCACATAACAAAACCACTTTGTTGATAAATGATTCACCAGTACAGTAAGGACATCTTTTCTCCAGATGGATTCATATTATTTTAATCACGATATTTTCCAACTCATTTATGGAAAATATTTTTGGTCTGCCAATTTCTAAATAAAAAGTTCCTTGAACATTACATTGTCTTGATAAGATATTAAGGTTATAAACAGGATTTGGAATTATCTCATTGCACTGGTGACACAGACTTGTAATTAGAAATGGAGTGTTTGTTTCCAAGAAGAGCTAGTCCAATATTTAGATCTCTGCCCAGAACTTAGGAGATTTGCTTTCATAAAAGTTCTGAAGGTGTTGTTTAAAGAAAAATAGAACTTTCAAGCTCTCAGCTGTAAAATAGAGCTAATAGTACTTTCCTATGAACAGGAGCCCATATAGGGGCAAATAAATATATTTCTTATATTTAGAAAGATTAGGAGATATCAAGATATACAGCAGGAAAGCTTTTCCTGTGGAAAGCAAAACCTATAAAAAGTTAGTGTAAAATTCAGCAGACAGTTTTTGTTCAAACAGTACTCAAAGAGATACATTCAAACAAAAGCATATGATAGGCTCCCATTCAGTTTTCTCCCTCAAGAGATCTCAGCCATTGTCTCACCAGCCTTTAGAAAGTGCCCCAGCTACTGAGACATTCTTCAATTCCACTTTGATGTTACCCCATATTGTACAAACTATTTAAATACTCGGTGACCTCATCCTTCTGCCCCAAATCAAAGTAAAGTTTTCATCCATACAGACTGCTTTGCAACATTTGGAGAACTGATCAATGGTATGTTTAAGTTCATGTAAGCCCCCAATACATGCAGAAATTTTTAAGATAGGAAAGAATGAGTATTATTACCTTCTACATTTGTTTCTTCTAAGTTAGTAGTTCTTTCACCTCCTTATCATTCATATCCCGAAAACATTGAGGGTTTATTTTATAACTCAGTTTTTAAAGTAGGGTATGAATAGAGAGACATCTAACAGATTCTGGATTATTATGTGTCCAGATGATATTTAATTCCTATAAATCACCCCTAGGATGTTAGTTTACATTCACCATTGTGTGCATCTATCTCTTTCTACTGCCATTTCTCCTACTGCTTTAGCTACACATATCTGTTTATCTCACAGCTTCTCTGTGCAGCTGAACAATGAAAAAGTCCTCCTCGTGTTATTCACCTGACAAACCTTGCCTCTATTAGAAATAAGGCACAAACATTTCAGGAATAAAGTTGTCAAAAATTCTGCAAATCCAGAACACAAAGTCTATTGTGCCCGTAATTGCTGGGTTCTGAATTACAAGAAGTTTTAATTTTTTAAACTTCATCTCTTTTTCAGATGCTTAATCCTTGACTGAAAGGCACATATCCCATGTCCTAGTGCTTTGACAGGTCTTCATTTCTTACACAGCAGACCATTGTGAACAAAAAGACAAGCAGTAAAGAAGCAAGCAGGGTAGTGACTGTATCTTGGAATTTGACTTCTGAATCTTATGTGAAAGCCAGCTGGGTAATTTGCTGGTTACAGAAGAAAAAATAAACTCAGAAGGATATTTTCAGAAGTACTTTGAGATTTGGGAGTTCAATCCTGTAATACTTGTTTCCCCAATTTTTTTAATCCTTTGAGTTCAAAAACCCTCTAATGAAGGGAATTTAACAAGCTACAGGCTCCTACATAATGCAGAGTACTCAGAACACGAGAGATTATTTCAAGTAGCGAAACACTGTTCATTAGGGAAATGATCACATTTGCAAATCTTCTGAGCTCCATCTCCATGTGCTCATCATTTATTTGTTTCCATGGAGTTTTCATCCAATCTTTAATACTTGTCTATAAAATTTTAAAAATAAACAAACAGCTCCTACTACATTCTAAGCAATGCCCATGGTTTCCAACTCATCAGCAGGTGAATATTTATGAATATGTATGGTATACAAATGCAACCATATAAGTTAAAACCTACTGATGCTGAAATGTAATCTAAGAGGATTTTTATCCTTTGTGCTAGAATTCTGTTTGTAATAGGGAAGGAATCCTTAACTTTATGGTTTGATTTTTTGCCTGTTTTCAAAGTTAAAACACATTCCTAAAGTATTAAAATTTCACAACTTGGAATCAGTTCACTTCTTATTCAATGTCTTCTCAGTAGCATTAATTGATGAGAAGTGTGCAAGTAACAAAAGAAGAAAAAATAAATTTTTAACCTGGATAAGTAGATATATCTCCCTTAGAGTCATAAAATGCATTGGCTGAAATTGTCTCAAGATTCTCAAAGAAAATTCAATTAAGGTAAATGTTTGATACTCAGGGAAACTGAAAGCAAAAGTAGACATTATTTGCCTCCTTTAGTATAAGGAAGGACTCCAAATAAAACTGGATCTTTTAAGGGAATTAATATTAATGGAATAAAAAACATCCCAGAAGTTCTCTCTTGAACTTCTCCAGAAAATGTCACCTGGAATATGTGTTCAGTAGATAATGTTGCACTACAGCTGCTCTAAGTACCTCACTGTCTGGATGCTCCACACGAGTTTTAAGTGACTTTATTCCTGAGAAGTGACTCCACTATGCAAAGAGCTCTAGGAGACACTTGAAGATGATGTATAACCACAATTATAAGTATCTCCCACACGTAAATCAGTGGACTAGAATGTAAAAATGTCCACCTAAAATGCCAAAACATATGGTTTTGCTTTGGGACTAATGATTCATTGAAGTCAAAACTTCAAGTAAATCAGGAGTATCAAAAATTCTCATTAACAAAAACCAGTTAGCTGCAACACTCCCATTTACAGTGACTGTAATTCCATTGCAGTGGCAAAATCATTATGATACAAGATACTAAAACCAATAAAATGCATTTAGAAATAAGCTTTACAAAAGATTTGTGTTCTGTAAAAAGAGTTCAAGCTTAACTTCTATTTTGAAAACTGAACAATGTTTTACTCATGTAAAAATAAATAAATAAATAAAATAAATAAAAATCAGGAAGATCTTTTGCTTCCTAATCTTGTCAGGCACTCTGTTTCATCAGAGCAGAAGGAGCTTTTCCTATTCTTCCACAACAATAACTTCATCTCTGAGGTAACTGTGCCCTCATGGACATTAAAATAAATTTTGTCCTCTTTTGGAGACTGAATGGCTTGTGTACAGCTGCAATTACCTCTGAGGAAAAGCTGATGAAAAGAGAAATCTGTGATGACCACTGAAAGGGACTCCTGTCATTCTGAACAAATGCAAGTAAAGCTGGATGCCAGATTAGTGACTTAATCATAAAATATAAATCAATAGACAGGATTCTGTTATAATCCATCCAAGGCCAGGTTTTCATAGTTCTTACGTTATAAAATAGGACTGCTGCAAAGGTTATTCTTCTAGAGGATTATTAAGTGGCCATTTTGAAACCTCCTTTCTTTAGGCTACAGAAATACAGAAGAAAACGAAAGACAGTTGTATAATTTCCTGAAAGACACTATGACAAACTTATCCCCACCAGGAACCATCTTATCCATTTGAATCCATAATAATGTGCATTTAGCTTTGGAACTCCTCCAATTTCAAATTGATTTGCCGAATTTCATAAAAAGTAGTGAAAAAAACCACTTTGTTCCCTCCTTGACGACCTCTGAAACACATTTCAGCCTCGGGCACTTTTTAAAGCCATGCACAACAATTCAGACTAGGAAAAAATGACATACTCCATACTCCAGCAGTGCCTGTAAATACCATTGCAATAATGTTATCATTCACTGTCAGATACTGAAAAGGTACAAATTGAGGCAGACACTGTGGGTTCACATGGTACTCTGTGAGGCTTTTTCTTCTCACCACTCTTCATTGCTTATTCGTGCAGACACCACTAATGCATTTCCATCCAAAGGAGGGTTATGATAATTAACTACTGGTGCTTTTTTTATGTGAGTTAAACTAAGTCTGAAGTCTAAGTTTGTGATATTGTACAGTTCACAGACAGAATAATTTCAGATTGTTTCTTAGACCACTTGAGGAAAACTTGAGCAAAAACCTAAACAGCATTATTTCAAAGTTCCTTCCTCAAATACTCATTCTGCATATGTGCTAAGCATGAGGCACACCCAGAGCCTGTTTTGTTTATGACATAACCCCATAACTCTGTGGTGCTTCCTGATCCTGACCACTCAAGAACTGAGCTGCAGGCCTGGGAATGGAGCCAGGCACTTGCAGCAACACATGACAGTAGCATGCCCCTGGAAAACTGAACACTCTGCAGTCACTTAAAGCCTACTGTACAATACTCCATCTACACTTTTTTCTTTTTCTTAATCACAGCTTATATCTGTATTACTTTGTTGCTGATAACCCATGGTTTTGTGGCTTTAGTGCCATAAACAACTAAGAGCTCCCCTAAAGCTTGCTTAACTAGGTTCATGCAATCGTACTGGCATGGACTGTATTTATTTCTTTGAAATACAAGATGAAGAGTATAGAGTCAGACCATTAACTTTTTTTCCTCTTTTTGTCCAGTAAAAAATGGCAATTCTGCCCTGAAAATTTAATTTTAAATATGTCTTTGTGCTCCCCCACCAAGATTTTTACGCTCTCAATCAATATTAGTGTAAATGAGCTACAGTTCCAATAAAATATTTACAAACTTGTGGGAATCCTTCAATAGTCAGGCCATGTCTTCAGGGTTCTACTGTATAAAAAGGTGCCTCTGGTTAATGCTACTGCCTGCAATCCAACAGAATTGCTGCCTAGTGCCCACCATCATGGTAAGCTGGATTTTACACCTATTGGCTCCCAGTCACCATGAAAAATAATAAAATTTAGAAAACAGTCTATTTGCTGTTAGAGAAGTATCAGGAAATTCACTAAGATTGTAGACCTGTTCTATTTTTTCAATTACCTAGACAATAGATTGACATTTTCAGATAATCAAAGAATTTTACACATTAAAACATTCAAACTTAAATATTCCCCTCTGCTTCAAGATTTCCTGTAGCTCCTATAGTTTAAATCTGGATGCTAAGGAAATATTGACTCCCTTCACTTCACTTTTAGAAGTGTTATTAAATAAGGAAGAGCCTTTTTGTATTCAATACATAAACACACATGCATTAATGAGTATCATATTGCTTTACTTAATTATTAATACACTCTATGCAAACAGGAAATAAACATTAAATCCAGCTGTTGGAATGAGGCAGGAAGGGGTTCTACTCACATTTCATCACATCTTCAAATCTGGGTTTCAAATACACAGACAAACTTGGCGTGAACCGACGAGGAAGAAAAACAAAATTGTGTCTTTTCCTGGATGCAGTGGCACCCAGAGAACTCTGCCATGATCACAGCTTCACTTGGGTTTTGAAGTATGGTGTGACATGGACCCAGTGGAACTTGACAGTGCTCTTTATCACCAACCCTTAGATTGAAAAAAGAAAAAAATCCTTAGGAACCAATAATTTTACCAGAAAGAACAGCTAAGCCTTATATGCAAGAATGGTGTAAGACAACGATTAAATACACGGTACTTGCCTGCAAAAGCAGTAACACTCTGGACTGACCTTCGTCTCCTCCTGCTGTGTCTTCCCCTAAAATGCCTGTGGAGGTCAGTAATGCATAAAGCTAATAGGGGACTGCGAGTGCCAGGCCTCTGCAATGCACTGAGGATGGGATTTTTTTCTCTGCAAACAAAGGTCTGCTCACTGTCAACACTTCACAGAAAATTGCTGGACTCGTCAATATAAACAAATGTATAAGCATATATGTATTTAGACATATACCTGTACTCTCACACACACTCTTCTAAAATCATGAAGCCTGTAAATTAATAGAAAAGCAAGGCAAAGCAGATAATCTCTCCTCTGGACAGCTTCCTCTCCAGTCTAACAACAGAAGTGGCAGACAAGTAAGAATATTTCAAATACAGTAAGGGATAAGAGCAGGACATGTTTACAGAATTATAAACATTATGTAATTTGTTTGAAATGATTCTGCATTTAGGGGTCCCAAGTGAGCTTTTTGCTTGATCTTTTTTTTAATTAGAGGTTAACAGCTGCATTTAGCCCTGTGGAAATGAACTTCTAGGACCTACTTGAATTACACAAGATATCAGGGGGGAATTTGGGAAAGTTATCCCTCTTGTGAATAATTTTTTTTTCATTCCTATTCACATAGCCAATTGCCATCCTCAGTATGTCACACTTAGGTACCCACTTTGCTGCTTAACAGTGCAATGAATTGCTGAGCAAACCAGTCAAAGGAGCTTTTTCCAGGTAAATAACAGAGCAATATTTGTATATTTAGCACTGGAGGACAGATGTAAGGCAGCAACACAAAAAGAGAACTATAGCCATAATATAAATTAATATAATTTTATGCTGTTTTATTATAAATAAAATGCTAAACACCACTTTTGTTCTCCAAGTGTATGTATACAATTTTATATCCCGAGTTTGTCATTTAAAAGCACCCAGATTAGGCTGCAAAAGTTATCTATGCACAAATTTGAACAAGCAATTTTCATTCTCAGTTTTATTTTTTTCATTATTGGATCCTCATTAGGCACACAAATGCATGAATCTTTTGCATGAGCAAAGGATAAAAGTAAATTTACAGCAGATTGAGTCTATTACATGAATGTTAATAAATATAGTCAAAATCTGTAGGTGAATGTTTAAGCTAATATTCAGCAGAAAAGTTCTAGCTAAACTCTATGCAATCTGGGGACTCTACCTGTGAAAAAAGTTGCAGCAGCATAGCCATGTAGGCTTGACATAGCCCAGCTCTTGGGAACTCCAGACTCAACCCAAGCTATTACACTCCTTTTCTATCTAGACACATAATGATATAACATGGTGACCTGGGTTCTGTTCTGCAGTGACAGGCCATGACCAATTTCCTCTGAATTCAGAGGAATCATCTGACACCTAAGGAGTCAGGCTCCTGATTTACCAGCTACTAGTGTACTTATGGCATTTATTTTTCTTGTTCAGCATGGCTGTTTTCCACATGAAAGTGTACATTCAGAATTATTTCACACTCTCTCATAGCATTGCTTTTCAAGGCCAAGTGATAGTAAAGTCTTCTTCAAGCAGGATTTAGGATTATTTTTTGGAAATCACAAGAGTGATGCTGCAAGCCAAGATTCCTTTTATAAAGAAAGGTTTTACTTCCATTTATGTTTCCATTACAGCTCTTGCAAGCCTAAGCAAGGAGAAAATTCCAGTGAAACAACACGTCCAAGACAAGTTGATGATCTGAAACAGCCAGCACAGCTACACTATTGACAAACTGTGCCTGACCAATGGGGTGCCCTTCTATGAGGGAAAACAAAATTATGTCATCTAGCTAACCTTCTGTACAGCCCACAAAACAGAACATCCTTATCTCCAGACTGGAAATGGACATGGAAGTGAAGGGTGGGCTATTCAGTGGATAAGGAATAGGCTGGATGGGCACAGACAGAGGGTTATGGTCCACGGCTCCACATTCAGGGGGAGGCTGGTGCTGAGTGGTGTCCCCCAGGGCTCTGTCTTGGGACTGGTGGTTTTCAATGTCTTTATCAATGGCACAGACAGTGGGATTGAGAGCAGCCTCAGCAAGTTAGCACATTCCACAAAGCTGAATGATGGTTCTGTACCAAACCCAACCCCCCTAAAAACCCAAAATAAGTAAACACAAAAGGGGACCACACTACACACATCACCATCTCTCCCCTTATTTTTATCAATTTGGCAGTCACTGAGCCCCACATGCCCAAACAACACTCCATTGACAAATCAAGGGACGACAAGAAAGCACAAATAAAAAAATTACTTGTAACTTGAGACCAAAGTTCATAATCAGCCTGCAATCAGAATATATTTTAGAATCATTTCAATGTTTCATCAACTGAATTTTCAAAGAATACAGGTGGATTCTTCATTTAGTTCTTGATCATGGAAGAGAAACAAATTCTCTTTTAAAGATTTTATCAGCTGCTTTTATTTGAAGCTTGTGAATATTCCTCAATGAGAACCAACATTGAAAATGCAATGTACTCAGATTAGCTAGCTACACTTTCTCCAAAATGCATGTCTAGTTGGGAAAGCTCTTTTTGTTACATTTTTTGTTGTCATAATATGGAATACTTGAGAATATACCTTGATAAATAATGTTAATGCAGTTTTTATTTTAACTGTAAACTATGATTAGTACTCCAAGATATTGACACCAACAGATATAACAGTTCATAAAATCACGGTTATTCTTAACTTACCCATATTCTGGCAAATACTTGAGTAATAAGCCTTTTGTTTTTAAAACCTCTGTTTCTAAACCCATGCTATTTCACCTGAAAGATACAACTTATTGAATTAGGGTTCCTTAGAGGTTAAGCAGGTAATCCATGGAGATTGTTCCCTAACTTTTCCTTAGCTGCCATTCATTAAATATGTTCCATCTCATGAACTATCAGCCATTTCACTTTTAAGCACTCTTATTTCTTTTAAATTTACCTAAAACTTTTTTAGACTCAGTAGGTACTGCCCACATACATTTAAAATATTCCCGATGGAGAAGAATAATACCTTTAAAATCTATATTTGATCTGACAACAGCATTATCATGTTTAAATTAGAAACAGATTAGACATAATTGAAGATAAAGAGGACACAAGCATCACTCCCATTTTGGTGGAGTGGGCTTTAAATTATCAGATTCATTCAGAATACATTACGCAGAAACATTGAATTGTTATCTTTAGACAGCCTTTTCTAAGAGTTTACAATTTCTCAGCTCAGTGAAGCTTGCCACCAGCTTGTTATCAGAACAAAAAATGAAAAATCATTTGGTTCAGAGCACAGAACTGATCTCACCTCCAAAAGTACACGTTTCCTTCCGATAACCAACACTTCCCTGGACTGTAGAGGCACCGCTTCATGCTTTACAGGGAAGTCAATCTTTTTAAGATTCTTCCACGTTTCAGGTAATTCCTAACCACATTACAAGTAGATATTGTTTGTCAGTTTGCAGACCCAACAACCCCCACACACAAACACATATTTTCATTCTCCCCAACTTTCCTTGCTTTTTCCCTTTTTTTGAAAAATATTAGTTGTGTTTGTGTAATTCCTTCCTTATTGCTCTTACACAATGACAAAGATGGACTCTTTACTCAGAGTAATTTGCTAAATGCAGTTCATGGGAAAGATTAAAGTTTCTTTACAACATCCTGCATTTTCTAGTTAGAACATGATTATGTATATTAAATATTGATATAATCCTCAGCAACACAAAAAACACCTCAGTGATGCAAGTCATGGTAAAATAGTTTGATAAATAAATTATTTTGACCCACCCATAAGAAAGGCACAAAAATACACATAATGACAACTGAATGTATTAGCGAGCCCCAAACATGTTAAGTTGTTTTGCTTAACCTGCTTAGCTCTTAACAAAGGTGTGCTTGAACCCAGTTTGGACCAAAAGAATAAAGCCATATTCCTTACATTCCTGTTAGACATCCCAAAGGCTATACAAGCTATACCTGTTGCTGATGAAAAGGTCAGCCACAAGTGTAGTTGAATATGGATATGGACTTGCTCACAGCAGTATAATTAGACACAGTAATTTAAAGGCAAAGATAAACAAAGATAAATGGTTTTTCCTTATTGTTGTTTTGAAAAAGTTTCATGGGGCTTTTGCAAACATCTGTGTTTACTCTGAATCTCATTCAACTTAATTCCACAATCCTGTGACACAGCTGAACCCCATTACCTCCTTGCAAGTTATATTGCTCAGAAAGGTTTCCTATCACTATTTGAGGAGAGTGGCTAGAAGTTTAATAAACACTAGCAATTCTCTGACAATGTGTAAAAAGGAACACGATGAAATACCTGTCTATAAATCGTACTTTAAAATGGATATTTCCATGTAGGTGAAGTTTATTTTTCAGCTGCATTAAGAGGCATGACAGATTAGAAATGAATAGTAAAGAAATTATTGGGAAAGATTCCCTGTTTTCATATGCAGTGCAAGTCTTTACATTTTCTGCAAATGATTCTAGGGAAAAAATAACTACAGAAACACATTTAGTCACTTGGAAAAATCAGGTTGATAGCAAAGCTCTGATTCATAAAGCATTTTACACACTGAAAAAAAAATCAAACCTTATAATGGTGCTATTTTTACTGCTTCAATTTTTGGTCTGCCAACACTTCTCTAATTAAAGTTACATTAAAGAGCACGGCTCAAAATTTCAAGAGGATTACCTTCAATTTGCATGTACTGTCTCTGCACCATTTCTGCACCTCTGTGTGCAAACAGGCACATACTCATCAGGGAGCAGGGAGAGCTGGCTGCTTCTGTGGAGCCCCTTGGGTGTGGGGAGGAGCCCCCAGAGGCACCGGTCAGGGCTTTATTAGTGCCCTCTAAGACTGATAGTTTGCACACCTGCAAAGTGATTAAGCTGCTAATTACCTGGCCTACCTGCACAAAAAAAGGGATGCTTTAATCCTGCAAGGTTAACATTACCATAGATTTTTACAGTAAAGGGATTTGAACTGCCTCAGGTTATACAGAAGAAAAGCTTTTAATTTTGGGGCAAAGGTGAATTGAGATATTTTCAGTATTTGTTTATCAAATCAAAATCATATGCTACCAGTGAGTTTTTTAGCTCAGATCATCTGGAAAAAGAATTTTCATTTAATCAGAAATGTTCATGTTTCAAAAATTATTTTTGTCCCAGCGGGGCAGTAGACGGAACCAACCTTTCAACAGGTTTTATATAAAACTTGTAAATATCAAAATGCAGCAGTGGATTTCCCAATGTTTCATGCATTTATCTGGAATGTGAGAGAGCACCAAGACCAAGGTTCTGCTGTAAATCTGACAGTGGATTAAATCCACTACAGTTCACATGCTCCATCAAGAATCTTTACCTGTTTGAGCCATGTGATGCTCTATCCCTCAGTTCTGCTCTTAGCCCCAATGGCTGGAGAGGAGCAAATATTACATGTTGGACTGCATTTCAGGATTAACTGAAATGCAAGAACAAACATAAAAATAAAAGTAAAAACTTTTAGGTGGCCTTCTAGGGCATATTTGTGCAATATGGAAGTCCTATTCTATGAAAGGCAGACCACAATAAACTAATGGTCCTCTCTGGCCTTGAAATCTATGTTCCATTAATAAAGGAGTTTTATAGTTAAAACCTGACATCAAAAATGCCTTTAGCACACGACTCTTTAGGTGAAAACACTGTCTTCTACTGACAAATATGTTTTTCTTCTAAACATTTAAATTGATTCCTAGGAGGGCAATGCTGGTACAACATTGATAAACACTCCTTATTGAGTCTCTTGAATGAAACTTGAGAACACTAAGAAAAATGTACAACGTTCCTATTTTGGACACAATTAAGTCAACAGAACATTTTCCTTAGAATTAGGAACAGACAGCAAACATCATTATATTTTTAAAAATACATTCACTAAAAGTGTCCAAGGTAAAGAGCTCTAAAAAATTCGCAAACTTAAATGCATTTAGGGTTATTTTTATATTTGCTCCTATATAAGTATGTACCAAAGTTTTAGAGTTATTATGTTGAATCCTTACCTCCAGTTTTCCATGGGATCCTCACCCCCAGTTCTCCTAGCTGCTATCTACAAGTTCTGAAGAGGTCAGTTTTAAGACTTTGAAAATGTAAACTGTGGATTCCTGGTCCTGCATAGACATTGGATTACTGAAGGAGTGGCTAAGCATTGAAAAAGACTCTCCAGGGAAGTAGTGGAGTCATCATCCCTGCAAATGTTCAAAAAAACAAGTAGACATGGAACTTCATCATAAGGTTTAATGGGCATGGTGGTATTGGGTCAAGGTTGGCCCTAACAATCTTGGAGGACTTTTCCAACCTTTATGATTCTATGGATGTCCCATTATTTCACCCAGAGCTGTGTACTCTCCTCCCTGCAGTTTCTCTGGTCTCGTGAGTGAGCCTCTCCATCCAGCAGTACGTAATGTAAGAAAATGTTGAGGTAATTAGCACAGAACACTTGAAGGCTTAAAGCAAACCAAATGCATAAAAATATTAATAAACAAGTAAATTCAATCAAATAAAACACAGAAGCATGGTATTAAGGCTTAGTTGGTGGCCTCCTTTATTCCCCTCTTTTTAAGAAAGAGAGAAATTCATTTCACATGAGTGACAAGTTATTCTTGAGAAAAATCATGGAAGTCATTTACACTTGACCATCTCTTCCTTTTCTGCATTTACTGAATGTGGTTCAAGTAATAATCCTGTTCAGATTCTCAGTGCTGCAGAATCAAGGGCAGGGACCTGCTGTCTGACAGCAAGAAATAGTTTGGATGGGCATTTGAGGGGGTGGGTGCAGCACTGTGATCCACATCCAGTTTTTAAAAAGTCCAGGATTGCTACTAAGTTCCTCTCCCAAAGAATGGATCAAAAATCTGCAAAATATCTCTTTTGTCTCATGGCTTAAAGGGATGGAAAGGACTTAAAGAGATCCTTCAATCCATCCTTCT
>VZRX01009533.1:182605-202141 GCA_013398075.1 Notiomystis cincta | reverse complement strand
AGCCCGGCAGGACAAAGCCGGCTCTGAGCAGCCCTCCACAGAGAGACTTTGTCCTGCCGGGGCCCGGCCGCCCCCGCCGCCAGCCAATCATGCCTGTAAACGCCCCGGGGAAGCAAAGAAACACTTCCATTCTCCCTGGGAAGAAAAGAATTGTTNAGCTGTAAATAAAGGTTTATGGCTTCCATCCACATTTTAGTGGCGGTGGGGGAAGTGACTACAGATAAATTCAGTTTTCTGCATGCCAGCACGCACACGACACCACCCCTCCACTCCTGACAGATGCTGCCTACTATTCCATAGCCACACTGATTACTGCGGTTCAGCAGCTGACAGGCAAAAAAGCCAAAAAAAGCTGGGACCAGAGAAAACGGCTTTTCTTCTTCAGAGTTTGATCCTCCACAGAAACTGGGGTTATTTTCAGATAAAACACTGACCTGCACCCTGAGCCCAACCAGTATTTAAAATACAAAACTGCGTGTCGCCTTCGGGTGCCGCAGGAACCGGCCGGCGCTTTGGAGGACAGGCAGCCTCCCCGCTCCCATTTAACTGGAAAAAACACCGTATTCCCACCGCCCTCGGCTCCCAGCATTGTTTCCACCAGCCCGCGCGGGTGGGAAGCGCGGAGCAAACGCGCAGCCCGCGCTGAGCGGGTGCTCCCCGCTCAAGTGCGCGGCTTCTCCGCCCGCAGGGCGGGTGGTGCCGCCGCGGCCGCAGGCGAGTCCCGCGGCTTGGAAACGCACCTGTGCGCCGCTGNTGGGGCCCGTGGCCCAAGCCCGGGCAGCGTTTCTGACACGAGGCTTTTGGACAGCGTCCACAGCCCTGTTCTGCCAAACAGACATGCACCTGTCATGTCCACCCTTTCTGTCAGTGTGTTTTTAGGAGGACGTGGATGTGAAAGCCGACGGACTCCTCACGTCCACAGCCTTGGTCAGACTTCCTTCCCACTACCTTCCACATCAGCCTTTAAAGTCCGCACCACTGCTATTAATTCAAAGGCCAAATTGCTTGCTTTGGGGGCTGTAATTACATATTCTAAAAAAAGCACATTATTGAGTTAACTATTCTCATGAGCTTGCAGAAATAAGAGGTCACTAAAAGCACTAAGGAAGAGGAGATGGGCAGAAATTCAACCACATTATATTCAGAAATAAAGACTTCTCTCCCAAGTGCTGCTATCTTCCTGGCTTTATGCTATTTTGGGTGGATGAGGCAATACTTGAATCAACTCTTGGAAGGAAGGAACTAAGAATGAGAACCAACTGTAAGGGAAAAAACTTTCTTAAGCCAATGTTAAAAAAAAAGAAAACAGCCCGTTACTTTGTATAGCCTACCCTCAAATTTGAAGAGAATAAGCAAAAAAAATGCCAAAGCATGAACTTTGCTCTCTTCTTTCATGTTGTTCCTCCTCTCAGTTTTACAAGTGAGTGATACCATACAACTTTTTGCAGTCCAGTATATGGCCAAAGTCAGGACCACTTGGAAAAATGAAGCACAGGCGTCCAGGTTCTTCACACACATGGGATTGTGTGATAGATTCTGGCATCAAGAATTTGTCCATGAGATACAGCATGGCAAGGCATAACAGCTGCCACTCTCCACACCAGTTCACACCTCTGCAAACTTGAGGCAACTTTCCAAAGAGCACTGTTTGGCCACATCAGCATAGAATGTTACGTCACAGCATTAGCAGGGAAAGCCACTGTCCAGTGCTTGTTGAAATGACACGACACAGTGAAAACATCATGACTTTGCTGCAGACAGCCACACAGTGTTAGATGCAAGAACAACATTTGTTTCAAGCTGGATGGCAACATACTTTTTGAAAAGAAGCGCTTGTCAGACCTGAGGTGGGACAGGAAAGGAGAAGCTACCACATCTCGACTGCCCTCTCTTAACACATATACAAAGTTCATGGCAGCCTAAAGCAGAGCACCAGCCTCCTGCAGCTGCTTCCTCCCACACAGGTTCTGGCAAAAGATGAAGAGCTACCTCTTGACTCCCCCAACAGACACAGCTTCCTGGGGAGTGCAGGCAGTGCTGGTCAGAGCAATCTAAGGGTCTGCCTGTCCTGTCCAAGGCCAAGGATTACTTGTGGTTCCAGACAAAAGCTGTGGCTTGACCTAAAGCCTCCTTTGGCATGTTCTGTGACTTCACCAAAGCCACAAGGTGTTATCACTAAGAGAGGCTATAGTTCCCTGAGCTGTAGGGCAGCAACCAGGGTTAACACACTAAGCTAGCCTGAGGTAAGTGTAACACAGATGCAGAAACTGACCACAGTTATGAAACAAGATAGGCTGGTTTTCAATCCCTTACCACAAAACACCATCTGGGAAGGGCCTATCAGTTTGCCTCCATTTAGTTTCCTGCAATAACAGATGGAAAATAATCCATGTGGGTTTATCAAAATACTTCCCATGTTTGTCCATAAAATTTCTCACTTGTAAGAGCAAAGTATACATATCCTTTCCCGCCTTTTTATTCTTTTTCTCAAACCAAACAGCTACTCTGCCACAATGGGCATATACATCATCCCATACCAGCCTGCAAATGTGAGCACTAAGTGGCCTCTAGCACTCATGCTCACTCTAGAGCTTGGCCAAATGCCCAGATACTCATAGTGATGGCATGGACTGATGTAAGAAACAGTGTAGTAACATTTGCCAGGTTTCTTATCGTGCAATTGAACCACTGAGAACAAACTTTCAGGCCTGCTCTTTGACCAAGATGTCCCTCCAAGATGGATATGCAGGAAGGCTAATGAGAGGAAGATATTGTCAGCTAAACAACAAACGAAAGGATGGTGAGAGTTCTGAGAACTTCTCTGGCACCTCAAGTTTCTGCCTCCTGTGGTAGGGAAAGGGGGAACAGGTTGTCAAAGCATTCAGTTCACCTAACAGCTATTCCATGCAAGGATAGCATCCCCATTCTCTTCCCTTGTAAGCCAAACAAAACCAAACCCCTAACCTGCAGCTCAAAGAAGCACACTGTTTACAACTAGGTATATAACCTCTCCTGTCTCATCTTCTCTGAAACACCACAAGGCCCCCCAGTGTGGATACAGAATACCTACAAACCAGCCAAAACTCACGTGGGACAGCAACACGAGCAGAGGAGGGGCAGAAGCCCCAGCAAAATGGTCTGATGTGTCTGTGCAGGTCCCTGAGCACCCTGAGTTTGGAGGCATGGCTGCATGCGCATTTCAGTCACTGGTCTCCCTTTGAAATGGGAGGTGCAGGGTCAGTTGTGGTCAGTCCTGCAAGGGATACTGCATCATGAAGAGTAAAGGCTGGGTATCAGCTCCGTGTCAAAAGTATATGAACTGAGCTATGCATTTGCAGCTCTGTTCTCTGCAGTAGTTAGGACCAGCTATTCTGCATATGCAATAACTCTACAAAGCTGCATCATCTGCAGGGCATTTCATGGAATGTTATGTAGGTGTACAGAAATAATATTAAAATTAACTTCAGTGGAAAGATTACCAGTATTAACTTTATGAAAAACATGCAAATAACTTATAGTGAACACATTTCCCTTGAGATTTTCAGTTTAAGTAATCAAGGGACATATTGTTTGCCTACAATCAGATTGAATCTATGGTCTGTGTAGCACTAATTTAGAGAGATCACTTGCTGTAGCCTGAGTCATGCAAAAGCTAGGATGTATTCCATAAATTATCTAATGCTACTGTGAATGAAGCAGTTGTGCCACTTCCAGCATCCACAGAGGAACACCCATTTAACACTATACTATACAGAATGCAAATTTAAAACAAGCAGCTGCCTCTCACAGTTACTCCAGCCAACCAAGTAAGGCTATTCTGCCACTTGCCTGCAGCAGCAGCCATCTTGTGATTCAGGTTCTCTCTGCCTCACCTCCACCACCAAGCCTTTTAACCTGTCCTTATGACAATCAATTATTTTTGTGTTTCTTTAAATGTTAAAGTTCAACACTTGGTAGTGCTGCTAGACAGCATGGCAAACAGGCGACCTCCTTAAAGAGCTGGGAACTGCTTTCAGAAAGAGATACTGGGAATGCAGGCTGCTAGTCCAGTTGTGGAACTATTTGAACAGAGATGTCAGTTTTGCTCTTGTTTTTAAGCAAGTGTTCATGATCCTGTCATGAGAGACACTGTAGAAGTTTCTAAAAATACCATGTTGTCGAATAGCCTTTCCCCCTTGCCTTCCAGGCAATCTCTTTAGACTGCCATTTGTCATCAGCCTGCAAAATCACACAAATCAGTCAGCCCAGTCCTACTTAAATGATTCATAAATCCAATTACGTCCGCTTCCTTATATAGTAAGCTGGGCCCTAACAGATTCACCCTTCAGGATTAGAGGATGTGTAGGTAGCTGACCTCTGACTCTCCAACTGCTCGGGAGCTACGTACAGATGGTCCCAACTGGGCTCGGCACGTACTGGCACAGCAGTCCTGACCTCTCTCTTGGGGGCACTGGAGAAGGGACACCTCGAAAACCATCTCACACTTCCTGCCACGTGTAGAAGTGAGTCCAGCAGAGGGTCACCAAGATGGTGGGGGCTGAAGCACTGGCCTTGCAAGAGGAGGCTGTGGCAGCTGGGTTTGTCTAGCTTGGAGGAAGGACGGCTTCAGAACACTCAGCAGCAGCCCCTTTGGTGCTGACAGGAAGGCAGTGAAGAGATGAGGCCAGGTTCACAGCAGCAGTGCAAGGTGGATAAGAGACAATGGGCCAAAGTTCTAACAAGACAGGTTCAGACACACATAACGAGAAAAAAATTTCCCATGAGGACAGACAAACCATGGACCCACTGCAGAGAAGTTGTACAAATCTCTGTCCTTGGAGGTTTTCAAATCCAACTGGGTAAAGCCCCCAGCAACTTGTTCTGATCTCACAGATGACCCTGTTTTGGGCAAGAGGTTGCACAAGAAACCTCCTGAGGTCCCTTTCCACCTGAATTATCCTATCGTTCTGGAGTTACTGCATGACTCAAGTGCCAGCTTAAAGCAGAATGATGCAATTATTATCCTACCCCTTGTCTCTGCTTCCAAAGTACAGCTTGTGATTATGCAACATAAAGATTCTGGCATGCAGCTGCAGGGTCTGGTCTGTTGGCTGACTCTGATCTCGTGTAAGGATGAACAGCCACACACACTTTCCAAGTCTCAAAGCAGCAATACTAAGGCTGTTATTTTAGAATGCATAGATGTCCCAGGAAGAAACACAGAGCCCAACATACACAGCATCCCACACTTTGTACATATTTTTTATGGGGTAACCAACAGCGTAAAATCCTCTATCACTTACAAGGCCAGCTATTTCGATGTTCTCAAGAGCAGAATATTTTAAAGTTTTTAAACCTAGACACCTCAAACTGCTAAAAATTTAAAAATTTAGATAATTATTTAGAGCAAGAGGCAACACTGTTCTAAGCCAATCATGAACTCAATTTCAAGTTCATAAAAAAATTTGAAACACTGATACACGCTGTTACATACTGAACAACAAGGAACAACACTGGACATTAATAATATGAAATACATATATACATAGTTTTATAAAGTAATGTATATTTTCCTCAATGTTTTGGACAGTCATCAGTTCTACTAGATCTCACACATTACAAGTTTGTTCTGCTTTAAACCTGAAGACTGTTTTGTTTGTTGCTACTTTCTTTTTGCAAAGAATATGGCAATTAGAAAACATAGATGTATAGCATATTCATAGGATAAATAAAACAGCATGAGAATATGCAGAGGTGTTCGGTAACAATTAATAAAAATTATAGTTGTGAGAAACAGAAATACAGTCTATTTGTTCTAAACACATTTTCATTTGAGCCATGTTTTAAATTACACTGCAGTTTCTTGAAAATTACACTGGTAAGGCAAGCAAATGAAATAGTTTGACCTCCTGCTAGAGAGCGAAACAGGATCTTAGCAGTGACTCTGCTTGAACACACGCACACACCCACACACCACCCTCCCTACACCACCCTCCCTACACCACCCTCCTCTACAGACTGCAAATTGAAAAAACTTTCCTTGGCACAAGCACTTCAACCTCCACTTTAAGAAACTACAAAAACTAGTGCCGTTATTCTAAAGCATGAAATAACAGCGTAGTTTAAACAAATCCAAACCACACAAGTGTGTACTGTTTTTCTCCCCAAACACCGTACCAAAGTGTGTATCAACACTTGAAAGGAAATATCTTCCCCAACTTTTTCATTTTAAACAGCAGGCACGTTCTGTTTAAACATTCATTTTGCTTACATCTCATTTCCTTCCTCTCTTCTCCCTGTTTCTTGACTACTCCTGGCAAGGCTGTGAAACAATCCTCTGCTTTTAGCTATTTATCTGCCTTTCTCCACTAGAAGTCAAGCCCTACAACATCAAAGCTTTACCATGATAATCAACTGTTATGGCTCAAATTAATTAAGACAACACAATACAGAAAACAAAGATCCCATTCTCATGGAGATCATTATGCTTCTTAAAATCAAGCAAAAGAATGTGCAAATTACACAAGACATAACATAAACAAAGATGTGTTACTTTTTTTCCTGATATAGGGGTTAATTTAAAAAACAAAGCTCCAGACAGCAGTTCTTCAGCCAAGTTAGTTCTTTAGAGCATGAAAACTATGCTTCAAAGCTCTGCCTCTCCCCATCCTATTTATACTGGCAAACCTCCTGCTGACGAGCTTATTAAGAAACAAAGCAGTTCTGCAGCCCTATTCAGAAATAGTAAGGTCCCTGCTAGGGTACTAATGCCCACTTTTGGGTGATGTTTTTCGCAAATGACTGAAGTGAGCTGGCAAGAGTCCAAAAGAGAGCAGCAAGAACAATCAGGGAGAAAGCAGATGGACACAGTTATTCACTTGCCAGTTCTACAACTCCTAGAAGCCCACAGACACAGCAGCTGGATGCACCTTCTGAGCCATCTTGACCTTGCTGATAAATGGTTCTGGGGTTTCTTTTGCTACGAGCTGAGCTCGCAACTATCCACATTCCCTGGTGTAAAGTTTGCATATCCTACCACTGAAAGATTTTATTTTGTGGAAAATGTCAGAGGCTGCTCAAGAACTCAGCTGAGACATTCCTGCCTAGCTATATTTCGCTGATATTCTCATATCAAATTTTCCCTCACTTCCAGAAAATTAAACAGAGAAGTAGCTTTGGTTATGTACATCACAAATTAGAAAGTCAGGAGAGCAGATATATACATTTCTAATTACCAAAATATCAATAGCTATTCATCTCAAGAATGAAAGTTAAGTCAATTATAGTTTTGCAAAACATCAGCATAAAAACCTTTCCCTCTTTTAAAATCATCATCTGTTAATGACTTACAAAAACAAGCCAAGCATGTTCGATCGACACATAAAACTAAGGACGCATTTTATGGTCCTTCTGGAAGCACTTGAGAAAAGGTTTCAAAAGCAAGGTTAATATGCCAAAAGGATTATATTTACCTTAATGATGTACTGTAAGAAAATATGCAGCAAAACAACTCTCCCTGTGTGTGGCTATTCTGTTTCCCAGGACTGACTGAGTCACTAAGCAACTCCCATGAATATTACCCTTTGTGCTTAAAGTAATTTATTTATCCCCAAGTCCATGCTAAATATTTATATTTGCTGAAGACATCACCATAGATTACATCCATTCTTTACCAATGTTTAGCTAACAGATGAACTAGTACAGGCCTGTGCATTATTATTTGCATAACTTCAGCAGAATATTAACTTCATTGCAGAAACCTCTCCTCTTCTGGTGGCCTGTTGTACATCATCAAATTCTCAGCAAATGTGCATGTAATCATTTTAGATCTCTTTGGGAATTCAGAAGAACTAGTTTTAATCTCATATTATTCTACTAAGTAAAATTTCTTGAAACCTTATAAAAACATAGCTAAAAGAATATACATCTTAGCTAGCAAATGACAAGTATACATCATTTAAAACTAATAGCTAGGTCCAACTGATGCAGCTAGTACCTTGGGAGGAATGATGACTTTTGAGTGCCGTTGTCTACCTGCTGTGTGATGCTTTGGGTTTGATGTACAGCTGTGCTCCCAGTCCCACTCACAAGGAGACGGCAGTGCAGTAGTTTGCTCCCTGAAAAACAAAGTTTCTTTTAAGTCACATATAACCACAAAAGAGTGCTTGTGAAGCCAGGAACACCGAATTCTTAGAGATAAAGAGGATATAAAATGTATTTCCCTGCTTAGTTTGACATGCTTTAGCTTCCCTGGCAATCAAGTGGAAATAGTGTTTGAAAAAAGGAGATTCTCAGCAATATTTAGACACAAGCCTGCATGCAAAGCAATCAATGCATTTTTGCCAATTAAATACGGTATTGACAGGAAGCATACTTATATTTACTTTGTTGCACTGGTCCTCTCCACAAGCTATCTGGCTTTTTGTTTCGATTTAGTTTTAGTCTGATTGTTTAGCTGGCACTAGACTGACACAGGAAAGCTAGTAGCAGCGTTTTATCTTGAGCGTAACCTCAGCAAGAACACGCGCTCCAATGACATCAGATGGTCACCAAGAACTTCAGCTGACAAATGATGGAAAGAAAACAATTCCCAGTGTAATCTTCTATCCTCCTTCCCCTGCTCAACAGGCTTCTTAGCTCTTGGGCACAAGTAGCATCTTAGCTTGCATTCAGCATCCCTCTCACGGGGCTCCCCCTCTCCCTGACCCTCGTCTAGTCCTTGATTACCCCCAGGAGGAAAAGAGAAAATGAATGGTTTCACTAAGATGAAGGAGGAACTTCTAACAGAAATAGAAACACAAGCCAGTGTTTAGGGTTTGTTGGTGGCTTTTGTTTTGCTTCTAGAAGAAAACCAGCATGCAACTCAGTAATTTTAATTCTTCTCTCAAAAACATCTTTCCAAAGTGTTCCATCATCAAAGAAAGATATAGCCAGACTTCTCTAGAAAAGTATATTCGCTATTCTTTGAGCAGGTTTGAGTTTGTTTACTTGTTCCCCCCCACCTCATAATACAAAGATGTTTTTTTCATTGTGGTGAATACTCCATTAGCCATTTCTAGATGGCTTGAGAGACATAAAAAAGATCCTGAAAGACTTCTGCGGAAATTCCCCAACTGTCTACAAGTCTGGCTCAAGTTTTGATGTGTCTTGTGTGTGACACCCATTTTCTCCTGAGCACAAATATAATGAGGTCACGGGTCCGAAAACGCAAAATTAAAATTTCTAAAATGTTAAAAAAAAATACATTTTGTTCCAGATTATCTTTTGAAAATATGCAACAATGCAAGCACCTGCTAGATATCACACCTTGAAACTAGAAGGTTATTTTCCCCTTTCTCCCCATGCTCTTCCAGCATAAAAGCATCTTTCTAAAAGTAAACAACTGTTTTAAATCAAGGCACGATTTCAGAAATTGCAGAACAAAAAGATCCTTAATATGAGTTTATGTGACCACCAAAGAGCAGCACAAGCTATACTGTGCGTTCTAAACAAACTTCAACCTTATTGTTCTAGGCTGTGCACAAAATACTATTCTGGAGGCTGCAGAAAAGTCACACAAGCAGGCTTTAAACCTGACTACCACTGCTGCCATAATTTTCCCTTTGCCAAACATTATAAGAATCTGCCTGTCACAAAAATCACATCAGTATTCCAAGCAAAGATCGAAGTAGAAAAACTTAACTTTTTAATGTCTTTGATATGAAAATATATATGAATACCTTAGCAAAATAATGTATTTGCTTTTCCTGCTTTCCTTTGTACAACAGTCTGGGTTTTTAAGCAGAATTCTTACAACTTTCAAACAATGGCTCTGGACCTAGCATCACACTCTAGTACTATTTTTTATTTTAAGAGATGTTTAAGAAAACTAAAGTGCTTAACTATGCACCTGAATTTGTGCAGTGAGGAGTTGGCAAATGAGGACCTCTATACCCTATCTTTGGTATTAGGTTTTGGGAGGTGTCTTATTATGTTACAAATTTTTCCTATACACACACACTCACAGTTTTATAACGTATTATTTTTTACAAATAATGTGACAGTGTACCTCTAGAAGTTGAGTGATAAGCTGTTCTTAGCAAAGTGAGTTATTAATGTGTTTATTCCAGTCATATAGAATAAGCAGGATGCAGCTACAAAAAGAACAGTGCTTTTTTGTCAACTCGGTTTACTCTGACACAATTGCTGGTTACCAACATTCCACTCCCTTCAAGTTTTAATAAAAAACATAAAAGGGATCCCTATTACAGTCCAATGACAACAGCTTTTCTGCTTTTCTGAAACTGTTGGAATGGCAAATCCAAACGTAATCCAAATACATCTTAACCAGCTTGAAATTCCAAGTGTGTACAACAATCACATTAACTAAACCTCTCCCTGAAAGCAGGGAGATGTCCAAATAAGAATTCTGGAAATAAAAACAAATTTTAACAGTGTATTTTGTACTTTGATACTGACTAATACTCAGTTATAGATGAAAGGCAAACAGTCACAGTTACAAAAGAAATAGACATTACAGTTAATAAGTTTCATTTTTAGAGGGCTTGATTCAAGCTGTGACTCTGGCCAGACTAACTTGCTTGAAAATGAAGAACTCTGCAAGAATATATCATTGCTTTCCAACACAGCTTCTCAAAATAGCAGGAGAAATCAGATATCAACACATAAAAAGCAGCTGAAAAAAATCAGAGATTCATGTGTACATAATTTATATGGAACAATCGAAGGAAGTCACAGTCTAGGACACTCCGATGTCCTGAGTCCAAACAAACTGCACTGAGAATCCCTTTCAATGAGCAAGTTTTTAACAGAAAGCCCTACAAGCACTCATTAACACGACACTGGAAATTTAGGACCAACTTGAAGAACACTTGTGTTAATAAAAAGGTGCAAAACTGTTTCCATCAGTGAATTTTCTGGACTAGCTTTTGTGGTTCTGGTGATACATCTGAAAAAAAAATCATATGGTATATAGTAATTTACTGGCTTTTACTGTTGCTACCACCATTAAAGAAAGTGCATTTGTGGAAGAATTACAGGATAAACATAAATTCAGTTGTAGTCAAACCGCCACAATTATAATTAAGTTTTTCTTTGAAGTCTTGCTTACACAGAACTATTCCAAACCAACAGAAACATAATAAATGGTCTTGGACAAAAGCCTGTCATATTTTGCACTCCTCTGCAATGTCTGAAACAAGGTGACAACATCCTATTGTATTACAAAAATAGGAGAGACCAGAAGGACTGTGAAGACACCCATCCATCCGTGCTACTCATACAGGGGCAGGTGGGAGAGAACGACAGCTCCGTTTTCCACACAACATACGGTTTTGGTGGAAACAGTTACACACAGAAGGATTTTTTTCTGAAGCCTAATACACAAGTTGTGTGGTACAAGAAAGCACTCTGGATTGTTTGTAACAAAAATCAGAAAATCCTTCTTGTGGGGAATCAGTATTCCTAAGTATGGTGAACTCCTAAACAGAGATGTAAAGTTGCCTGCACAGATGAAAGTGGATTTTCTTTTCTCATTTTAGAAACTGCTTCTCTGACAGATAAAAATGTAAATATGTATATTTTTAAATGGGGAGAGGAGAAACACACATATGCATCAGCTTAGTAGCAAGCAAAAATAGCGATTTAATTTTTGTTCTGATGAGTATACACATTTTTTTTTCTGTCTTCAGCAAACTCCTCATTTAAGAAATAATACCTTCTCCTAATTATTCCTCTAGCCAAGGACAGGTAGCACACAGAAATCTCTAATGAAAACACGAAGTTCAACCACAACTACTGAAGATACAGAGTTTGGAAGGTACAAAACAAGATTACCTGTTTGATGAATAACTGTCCTCTTTCTGATAACAAAGTTTAAAAATGCATGATTCAATGTGAGCACAATTTTTCCCATAGTTACTCACTGATTGCTTTTTAACACTTACCCTGGATGTTGCCACAGATTTGCATGTCTACCCTCAGGAAGCAGTTCCCTCTTGTTAAGGGGAGTAATACCTATTGCTGCTTCCAAAATAGTTATGTATTTCTTGTACCGCATCCTGCCTTTCTCAAGAGTTCCACCACGCTAAGTTATCATCCAAACACAGATGCTGCAACTGAAGCCATGCCTCTTCACTGATTTGAAGTGCTGCTTTTTAAAACATGCTGCAAGTTTGAAGCATAAAAATAATGTTTTTTCCCCCTCTCCCAGGCTAGGATAGTTAGTAGAAGAGAGAGAGAAACCAAAGAAAAACTCCTACCAGATTCCCCAGAAACGTCATTGTTACGTAATTCGATCTTTGAATAAGACACTAATGAAAATGATTGAAGAGACAATCACGGTTCTAAGCCTGGCCGGATAATGCACACTCTCCAATTGACTAATCCTTTGCTAAATCTCTGCTGTCTATAATCTTTCAACTGCTAATGGAGCACTAGGTAACTTCTCTGTCAAATCCATCCAGGGAATAAAAGAGATCTGCACAGAAAACTTGAGACCGTTTTAGACAGTGACAGACAAAAATAGCTTTTGCCTTAACTTTTCTCACCAGAAAGCACCAGAGCACCAGAAAGCTCTCTACACTGGAAGTGTCACAAGGGATTTATCTGATCTACTCAGAAGAGGCATGGAGAAATACTTCCTTACGTGGCTTGTACAGAATTAGGAAAGCTAGAGACTCCCATTATGATACCTCCTAGTCATTCAAATGTGCTTCACATGATGCCAGAAGCCACATCCCACGTCAGAATTGCTCTAGCCATGAGATAAGTACCTGTGTGTGCCAAAGACCTTAGGTATGAACTACAAAGGTGGAGACAGATGCATATGTTGAAAGAAGTTAACACTGACATTTCGGAAACACTGCAGTACTGTCAAATTGCAATATTCAAGGAGATGTACTTGGTTGCAAAACTAATCAAGGAAATGTTGATGTAATGCTTCTTAGATAGTAAGAAAATAATGCTTTGAGATATATATATATACATATATATATATATATGTTATATATATGGAGTAAAAGAAATAAAAACATAGAAACAAGAGATGTGACAGGAAGACTGAAGCCTGAATCCACAATTCTCTCTATAAACTGTGCATATTACTTATTCCCTAGTATTATTAGGCATGTGTGTATTTCTATTGGGGTGATATCATATTGCATGCTACTTATTTAGAAACCAAGATGAATGCAGCCAGTTTTCATTTCTTGTGCAATAAAATATTTAGCTCTTAACAACAAGATTTGTATAACTATTTCCAGATCCTACATGACTTACAATCCTGCTTTAGCTATATTTGGTGTTTAATATTCCATCACATTTGTAGGTTATGTTAGAACATGCACACACTGAACTATCTCAAGTAATTACTAAATAGCAATCTGTGACTGATCTCAGAAGAGCAAAATAAAATCAAGCATCTTTTAGATTCAGGGAATACCACTATAATTATCAGAGGAAAAGAAATAATTTTCAGCAACATAGTTGCATGCCGATAAGGAGTATGTAGTCTGAAAGGTAGTGATGTGCTAAGAAAAATAATTAATATATTAAAACTACATGAATTAAATTAAGCAAAATAATTACTTCTCCGTGTCCTAAAAGAAAAAAAAAATCACTTAACTACAACTTTAAACATCTGTATACAAAGCATTAAGAAGCTTAGGAGAGCAGAGTAGTACTAGAAGCCTGCAAGCACAGCTAACGTCATTAAGCCTACATGCATCCTGACTTCTGATAGCTTTGGTAGCTCTATTGTAAAAGCAGTCTTGAGAAAGAAAAGACAAGAAGTGAGCAGTTTTTGACAGTTCCAGTACTTAAGGGTCTTCTGAAAGTAGAAGTCCATGACAGTTCTATTTTACTCAAAAGCAGAAATATTTTGATAAAATCCAGACTTCCCTCAAAGTTGGTTTCATTAACAACTTCAGTATTACGACACTTTCTCCTATGAAGTTTGGTATTTCTTTCTGTCCACTCTCTCCCTTAATACTTTTTTAACTCCAAACTTTCCCCTTATGGATCTAAGAAATAGTTCTTAAAAAATTTTCCCATCACAGTTTTCAAAGCCAGTCCTATGCAAAGTCTAAAAAAGCATTAAGTGCAGCTCTGGTGCATCATCTGTCTTTTTGAGCAAAGCATATCAATTCTGACTAGAAAAGGAGCCCGATGACTAGTGCTGTACACAGGGAAGCCAAGCCCACACAATAAGCACAAGTTACTCCCAAGTACTGCTTTCGGTTAAATGGTGCATGAAACTCCAGGTATCTAGAGGGAGAAAGACTGACTCACCGCTTATCAACTTCCTTTTACTTTATTTAGAAACAGAAATTCAAAGCTGCTACTACATGCATTGTTAGAGAAGGATGGCTTTTGCAGAGCAAACAAAAAGTCTAAAACATACCTTTGTCCATTGTTTCCTGCTGGATAATTATCCACTTTTTCTGTCTTTGCATTTTTTCAGGAAGAAAAGAAACCAAGTTTTATTGGAAAGAAAACAGCATAATTTTCCTAACTGAGAACACACAAGTGATGCCTCAGAGAGTAAAACGTATTTCTGAGAATGGGGAAAGAATGACAGAGCTTTTTTCTCCATTAAAGAAACATTTACGAGATCAAAGCAAAAGCTTTCTTTTGCTCTAATCCTCAACAGATGAAAACAGTCATAGACTCTTAATTAGATGTAGAACATACTTCTTGTAAACTGATGGCAGAAGCAGGATCACATCTTCAGTCACTTCAGACCCAACTAAAAAAGAGACAGTCATTGCCCAATGCAGCCACGAATTACTTTCCATCTTGTGAAAAAACAAAACCCTGTTCTTTCTCATCTTTCAACAAAAAGCTGTGTAACAGCTACAGATCAAAGAATTCCCTCATTAAGAGAGCAAAGAAGCAAGCACCTCTTCCTACATGCTTTTGCTCAAATGATAAGAGTAACCGTGACAGTCGATTGTTAACTTCCAGAGCACACATGTGTTTTGTTTGCGCCACAACCAGCACATGTGTAAAGCTTGATCTGTTAAAAAAAGTCTTAAGGTAGAAGAGCATCAAGGATCAGACTGGGAGTGGGGGAGGTGGGTATGAAAAGAGAGGAGGAGGACCTGGAAACTTCTTTCTTACAGCTTCTCAGATTGCAGTTGCTTTGGGCCCCTCCTTAGAGATCGTCCCTTCCCTGAACAGTCCATATGTTCCTGGAGATTCTCAGAATCAGCTTATACAAAGTTGTGCTAAGGAGGCTAGAGACACCAGTACTCAAATCTGCTGGCTATTAAGCAGAGCTAGATGATGAAGCAGATGTTAGAATAGAGAGTGCAAGCCAGACTACAGACAGCCTTGCTGTTAAGAGTGATGTGCAGGAGAGATTTATGGGTTTTCTCTAAAGCCTTAAAAAAAACAACAAAAAATTAATGAGGCGAGGCAAAGCAAATAATACATAGCTTGAACCAACATGTGAAATCTTGGTAATGGTGAGGCTGCATTGTTAAGCTCATGCTCAGTTTATCAGTACAATACTGATGTTAAAAAATTAGTTTGGTATGATAGAGTTACAACAACACAATGCTTTTGGGAGAGGTATCATTGAGCCAGTCTTAGGAAAAAGCTACAGTGGTCCAATATATCTGAACTCATGCCTAACTCAATGAAAACATATCCACATCTAACGAGGCATCCTAAACCTGACACTTCACATATATACATACCACACCCCAGATAATTGCACACCTTTAGGAAATAAACCAGAAATTTCTCAAAAGCAGTTCTGGATTGCTGGTACAAAACAAAAGCAGAGACAAAAGCATGAAAAGGGAGCAGGCTTTGGAAAAAACCCCAGAACAATAGGGCTTTATGTTTTGCCTTGCACACTTCTTAATGACCCTACTATTGTATCAGGCAGTATTTTTGTCTGTCGTTTTCACGTTATTCATGTGAAAAGAGAGCACTAATGAGTTTCGTTTTCTTCCTAGATTAGCAGCCATGGTTATCCGAGGTTCCAGGACTCAGATGCACAATGACAATGGTGACCTAAATTCAGGAAGACTTGGGAAGCTCATATTTCCTAAAAACAAAGCCTGCAGCTGATGAATACACACCAGGGCAGATGCTGTACCAGATATCAAACCAGAGCTCCCACAGCTCTCTCTGTTATTACTAAGCTTGGATCATAAACATCCTAAATACATTCACAAATGCGAGGGCGATCTTACGCTGAACAGAAAGGAGTTGGCACAGTCTGCATTCTCATTTGAAACAGAAAACTACAATATCCCCTAACGACATGCACTCTCAGAAAGCAATCTACTTAAACAGAAAAACAAAACAAAACAAAAATCCTATTAACAAGCCAACTAAAACCCAAACATTAATAGTTTAAGGTATTAAATGACCTGAGTGTACTTTGCTGCTGCATCAAGCTGTTTAATTACAATGCTGCAGTTAGTACCTGTTTAAATTATGTAATATTTAAGTAAAAAATAACCTCAGCTCTCTAGAGTTAAATGCTGGCTTTGTCTGGTTAAAAAAAAAAAAACAAAAAAACCCGAAACAAATAAAAAAAACCCACAGCCAAACCCAAAAAATACACAAACCAAAGCAAAACAACAAAAAAGACCACCAAATCCCCAAAAAATAACAACAAAAGAAACCCCAACCAAACCAAACTAAACAAAAACCCTACAAATAATAAACAAAAAAACCCTCCTGAACCCCAAACAAAAATACCCACATAATTGCAGCAGGTTCTAAATCATAATTTACCTGCTCAGGGAAAAAAAAATTGCTTTCTGAAGTGGGATCAGGATAACCCAAGTACTGGTAAAAGACAATCAAAGAGCAAAACAAGGCTTCAAAGGCTCTGGGAACAAGCAGTAAGCAAAGTTTTCAAGGGAGCAGACACAGGGATCCAAAACAGCGCTGTTCTTTCTGAGGGAGAGGATAGGTGTAGATAATTGAGAAAAGCGCCCCATGGTTGAACAGCTCCATTTTGACTGTGTAGGTTCTCAAGGAATTGAGAGCACGTGGTCACGGGACTGAGGCAGAACCTTTGACTCTGAAAGATGATGCGCACTGGTGCGTGTATGCCAGCATGGCCATGCAAAACCAGTCATCCCCATGTGACTGCTCCAATCTGTCCAGGTAACACACCACTTGCAAACATTCTTCAATATATGGCAAGACCCATATATTAGGAGATAAAATTATGCCCTATATACTTACTGCCATAAATATTTGTTTTACAAATAGATTATGTCATTTTTGAGAAGTCTTCCAAAGTTCACATAAATCTACTGCAGTTTGGGATTAAGATCCACAGTCTTTCTACAGCTGATGCCAAGGATCAATTGTCACATTTAATAAACTAAATTTTCCCCAGCAACTAGAATTTTCATACCTGTTTGAAAATACACCAGACTTGAAAATCTCTAATCTCACAGATCTGTAGCTGTTTTAACATGTAAGTGCTTTGTCCCCCCTGTCATTAGAATGACCAATTCCAAGACTACTACAATAGGATGAAACTGACGCAGCCGTGGTATGACAAAAGTTACACCATCCCCGAGTACATAAATAGTTATTTCAACATTTAAAAGTGAGCAGTCTTGTAACATGAGATTTCCTTTACCCTACAAGGAAGTTCTGGAGAAAGACAGGATTGGTAACTATTAAAACACACACACAAATGCTATCAGCGAGATTTGCTCTACGTTGAATGCAGCTTTGAAGAAGTCCTGGAATACTCGGCCATTCCCCAGTTGAGGATTACTATGGTCCAGGAACTTTCTAATGCTTTTAAGCATATAGGTTTTATAAAGATATGGCACATACCATTTTGTGAACCATGCCACTGCCTAAACATTGTTTTAATCACTAAGAAAGATTTCCTGGTTGTCCTTAGAGGACACTGAACCAGGAAAGGGGGGATTAAGCAATCAAAAAAGTATCAGACACTTAATTACTTTGATGCTTCATTCTGAAGAGCTCTGTTTAGATTATAGCTCATGCAAAGTATTGGGATCACCTCAACTCCGCTGCGTAATTCACAACACTTGCCTTTAGTCTCACAAAAATCCAATGCAGTAGCACTAAGCACCTCAGCAGTTACTGACAGTGATACAGGGCAATAGCAAAGCACAAATTAGATGCAGTTTCTCCAGTCCACAGTGACATCTTTTTGTAAAGGGAAGAGGAGTCACTGCCGTTACTTTAAACCAATGTTTAGGGCCTAAGATGTTTGCATGTAACAGTCTGGAAGCAATTATAACAGTAAACTCACCTAAAAGTCAAATACATGCAGAAAACTTCCTCAGACGCCTGATGACAGCCCTCAAAATCCTCATAATATCCTTATACTAAGTATAAATCTTACTGACCATGTCTAAGTGGCACACACATGCTTACTAAATGCAAAACATTTCAAAGTCTCTTAAAGCAGTCTGATGATCTCTCAGTTAGTACTAATTCACACAAGCAAACTTCCCATGCCTTCCAGTACCTGATTCTTGCCATGTCAAGATTTCATGAATCCTGACAAGTATCACTATTTGAAAGAGCTGATAGTTAAAGCCTTAGACGACAAACGCTCCACAAATGAAAGAGGCCGTTTTATCAGTCGTAGCACATACTAGTTTCTCTTTATTTTTCCAAACGATAGGTGAATCACGGTTCCCAACCCTTAAAATAAAACTTTGCAAAACAAAAGAAAAGGTTTTGTTGCAAATGATGGGACCTTGATAATTACATCCAAAGGTTAAAACAAAGCAGATCGTTGCAGCCTCTGCTGGAGCACAGCTGTGGAGCCAAGAGCCCTTGAATATCATCTTAGCTGTGGGAACCGACGCAATTTTATAAGCTGAAGCTAGGGAGCAGATAATTCACAGATTCTCTCTGTTTCAAGTGAATAACTAGTAGAAAGCAACATTAGAAGCATGAAAGTTTTCTGATTTGTTATATGACTCTTACGCAAGTATGTTCAAACAGCATGTACTTTCTCATGCTGGAAAAAATACAGGTTTCAAGTACGGGGTAAATAAGGGCAGAGTTGTCTACTTAAACAAGTGCATGCCACTGGTAGATCAACCTTGGCACTCCAGGATGAAAATCTAATGTACCTGGGCTCCAGCACCGCAAACACGGGCGATGCCAAGGCACTTTAACAGGGCAATTAAAACATTTGTCCTCTGGAACTGCCTGTTCCTTTGTTTCACGGTTGCCTGTTAACTTGAAACTTCCCCTGACCCAGTTAGCCAAAGCCCAAGGCACGGCTGGAATCCACTCGAGATGTGCCAACATAAAGATTTCAGGAATTCTCTGTGCAACAAAGGCAGCCCAAGCCCCCGACGGCGGGGGTGTGCGCTGCCTGGGGGACCCGCCTCCCCCCCCTCCGGGAATAACCCGGGTAAACAAACACCCCGACTCGCTAGTGACATCTCTCCCACTTTCCACGTAGTATCGCACTCTCCCGGAAAGTACTTAGCACGGAAAAAGTCACCGAGAGCCGCTTAATCCCGTTAGAGAAAAGCCGATCCCCGGCCGAGCCCGGCTGTTCCCGCCGCCCAGGTG
>VZRX01009533.1:127219-156422 GCA_013398075.1 Notiomystis cincta | reverse complement strand
GTCTGATCTATCATTGTATTATATATTCATAAAAGCAAGAAGCCTTTAATATTTAATGTTATTCAGAGAAACATTTCAAAGTTACAAGTTTTTCTATATATCCTTCTAGCTTTTATTAATTACTTTATTATTATTATTTATTTTATTTATTATTTATTCCTTCTATTTCATTGATAATTAAAAATATTTGTATGAATTAATCACTATTGTAACTATGTTACTAGAATAACTGGAAATCATTTAGGTTGTCTTACACCTACTGTTCGTTGCAGATGATGCTTAGTCATATTCTAGTTATAAAAGGTAGATTTCTTAAACTATTATCTGGGTTAAAAGATTTATGAGAAAATAAACTAATGTAACTTAAAAGTAAACTAGATCTGAGAATGTACCTAACAGTGCTGCTTAGAGTAGCAATTGAACAAAATGCTACTTTGAACTTGGTCTTTTTTTCAGAGCTAAGGAATTATGGACCCAGACCAGCATTCAGTTATGAATCCAAGATGTCTCTCTTGTGTGCTGAAACAAAAATTCTTGCTGTTACCAGGTACATTCTCAGTTTTTACATCAGCAGCACAGTGTGAGTTTGCACAGAGTTCCCTTAATGTAACACCCCAAACCAAATACTCTTACCTGTAAGAGGAATTGATTTTGTTTTTTACAACGTCTGTTCCACCTCACCTTACTTGACTATCAGAATTTCAACACAAAGTTATTCAGAAAATGCCATTTTTAAGCTACTCTTTATAGTAAATTTACAAAGTCATTTTATGACTTTTTTCCATACATGGGACTAAAAATTCATAGCTCCTGATTTACTGGCAGACTAAAATTTGTCCAAAAAGTTTATCATTTCAAAGCAGGAGGCAAAGACGAAGGATTAATGGTGCCCGAAATTAAGCAAGTTAAGGTATTTTCCATTAAAATATATATTGGGTAAGACAACAGCAGCTTGCCTTGTGGTAGAAACACAGACAAAGATTATTAAGCACAGGCTTAAAGGAAAATCTGAGAATGCCATTTGAAACTGCAATTTTCTCCTTGCTTTTTGCCCTTTTAAAAGTACATCTTGTAACCTTTCCAAGTGAGGTTTAGATCAGCTAATGCAGACGTCATTGATTTGCTTTATTTTTGAGATGTACATTAGAAATGACTAGCCTGTTCCTAGTGTTCTCAAAATGATCTTTTCCTTCTAACATGCATTTAATCATCTACCTATAAAAGCAAAATTGCTTTCTGGTCAGCACTTATACTTTAGTATCATCAGGTTTTCCCAGCCACAAGCTAGTTGTTGTTTCCAGGTCCACTGAAGGATATTGTGGGGCATCAAGAAGTAACTGATTAGTAGACAGAACAGCATCCTATTCCTATTACACAAAAACGTCAGGATTCATATAGGATACACGTGATTAGGTTACAGCTCACTTCCACAATAATCTCAAAACAGTTAAGTAGGCATCAATGCAGCGTGTGGGACATGTGAGAAAAGGCAGGGGAAAGTAACTTCTCAAGATGAGTTTGCTTAAGAAGTAACATGCACTTAGGTATGGTATCCAATTTCCTTGAAGTTGTCAGCTGTTCCATACCTAGACAGTTCAGGTGTGTGCCATTATCTTGATTATTGAATTTTGAATTTGCTTTTCTTCAGGGTGCAGAGAAAAAGTACATCCCAAGTTGGGTTTTAATTATTTTTCCATTGATATTCATCAGTGGAATACACATATACTTACTCTAGCCTCCAAGACATAATAGTAATGAATGTTCTACAAGCTAAAAACTAACTAAAGAGATGACCATCACACCTTAAACTCATACAGACAGCTTTACTAAAGGTGTTAACCTGTGCCTGTCACTGGATTTTCAGAACGTTCCACTATCCACCCTACAGACCTGCAAATCTAAAAAGAAGTACTTCACAGTGCTAAGCAGTATTATTGTTAAATAAGACCATTGCTTTATAAGCTAAATTCAAAAGCTATAAAGAAGAAATGGTTTCACTGTTTAAATGGGGCCAAGAGAAACAAAGAACAGCCCAGGCTGAAGGGACCATGAGAGGCCATCTAATTCAACCTTTTTCAGGAAAGGGAGCATGGACGAGATTATTAAGCATCACTGTCCAGCTGCATCTTGAAAGCCTCCTGTGATGGGAACTTCACCACATCACTGGGGAGGTTGTTCCAGTGAGTCATTCATTATTATAAAATCATGCTCATTGTAAATAATTCTCCTTGAATCATTCTCATTGTAAAAACAGTTATTTCTTACACAGAGAGAAAACCTCCCTCACTACAACTTGTATCCACTGCCCCTAGAGAAAAGAAGAGTCTCAATCCTATCTGTAGTCATGCTTTAAATTTTGGAAACTGTGGTGAGTTCCTTCCTGAAAATTCTGTGGACTGAAAAGACCTAACTTTTACAATCTTTCCTCAAATGTCAGATTCTCCCCATCCTTGACCATCTTTATGGCACTCCTCTGACCTCTCTTCAGTCTGTCCACATCTGTTTTGGAACTGTGGGGGCCAGAACTGGACACACTACTCCATGTGCAGTCTGACAAGCAAGTGAAGTGGGATGATCACATCTCCCTCTGTTAGCAGTGCCCCCATGGATGCAGCTCAGGATCCACTTTGCCTCAGTAGCTGCAGCAGTGCACTGCTGACCTGATGTCTGTTTGTTGTCTGCTGGGATGCCCAGGCTCCTCTTGGCAAGGCTGTTCCACAACTCATGGGTTGTAGCCTGGCTGGGTTCTTCAGCTGTGTCCTCTCCGGTGCAGGACTCTGCACTTCCCTTGGTTGAACTTTGCATAGTTCTTTTGGCACAGTCTTCCAGCCTGTTCATGTCTCTGGAAGGTGTCTCTCTCCATTCTGACATGCCCCCCTCGACACTCAGTTTTTAGTGGCACAGCAAAGGTGGTGAGTGTGCTTTTGGTCCCATTGTCCAGATGATTTATGGAGGTCATACAACTGGGGGCCCAGTACTGATCCCTGGGGGGCCCACATGTGACAGGCTGCCAGCCTCAGTAAAACACATTGATCACCTGGGAGAGGATTCCTGCCCATCTCACAGGCCACTCCCATCTAGTCTGTATTTGACATTTGTCCAGAAGAAGCATATGGGAGACAGGACACATTTACTGAAGTCCAGGCAAGCAACATGCACTGCTTTCTCCATATTGACTGAAGATGATAATTTGTTTTAGAAAGGTGATTGGGCTAGCCTGGCATGATTTGCCTTTGATAAATCTGTGCAGAATTTTCCCAGTCACTTGCTTCATTTAGTTGGTAATAGTTCCTAGGAGGCTTGTTCTGCCACTTTCCCAGGGACTACAGTAAGGATACTGGGTCCTCTTTTGGGCCATTCGTATAGACAGGTATGAGATCTGCCCTCTTCTAGTCATCAGGATTGCCCCTGGTCTCCATGAATTCTCCAAAATAATAACACACTGACCCTGCAGCAATGCCAGCCACTTCTGACATCCTGGGGTATATTCCCTCCTGGAGCTTGGATTTATGCGGGTTGAGCACTTGCAGGACACTACTGATGGGTCAACACATGTCTTGTTGTAGCTACTTGATCCTGGGAGCTATGGTCTGGCCACACTGGTGAAGAGGGAGGAAGGAAGGTGTTGAGAACTTCTGTCTTGCCATGATCTGTAACTTTTTTCCCTGCCTGGTCTAGTAATGGGCCTGTGTCTTCTCTGGGCTTCTGCTTAACTGCTTATGCATCTGATCAATCATTTTTTCTTCTTGCTATCTCTGGCCAGTTCCAGCTGAGCCTTGACCTTCATGTGTGCAATCCTACGTGCCCTAGCAAGGATCTTGCAGTCCCCAGTGAGTACCTGATTGCTTTTCCGTAGAGGGTATGCTTCCCTTTTGCTTCCTTTTTGCTTTTAACGGCACTGAAACCCTCATTGCTAAGCCTAGGTAGTCGCTTGTTCTGTCTTCTTCCTTTCACTTTGTAGGCAGTGTACTGTTCTCTTGCTTCCAGCAGGATGCTATTCAAAAAACTCCTAGCACTCACATGCTGCTTTGCTTTCCACACATGCTTCCTATCAAATCCCTCACATCTGGGCTCTGAGTATACCAAAGCTGTCTTATCTAAAATCCAGGGCCTTTGTCCTAATACTGGTCTCCGGTATGCTCAGCAGGGTCTGAAACCCACAATGTCATGATTGCTGCATCCTTTGAAGGCTATCATTTGAAGTTGTTTTTTCAGTTTGTGAGCAGTAAATCTAGCAATGCCTTGTTCCTAGTCAATGTGACCAGGACATTTAGCAGGATGCAAGTCCTCATGTATTCCAAGAATCTCATGGACAACTTGTGCATTGCTGTACTGTTCCCCCAACAAATACCTGGGTAATTGAAGTCACCCATGACAACCAGGTTCTTTTGGCTCAGTACTTGCTTGAAGAGCCAAAGTATGTTTTTGTCAGCCTCACTATCCTAGTTTGAAGGCCAGGAATATACACATCAAAGAAGATCCTCCATGGTGATGAACCACATAATCTTGGTCCTAGGACATTTGATAGACATTTTGTCTTCTTACTTAGTACTAAGTAAGCTATTTCATAGCTTACTTTCATACATTCAGATTTCTTTTTTATGAAGTGCAGCTCCACCTCCTCTTCCTATCTTTGCAAGAATTTGTAGACATCTATCGTGACTTTCCAGCTGTGTGAGCTGTCCTACCCAGTTTCTGTGACTCCTTTTGCATCATAGCTCTCAGACTAGGCATGGATCTGCAGTTCCTCTTCCTGTTGTCCAGAAGTCATGCTTCAGTTTACATGTACTTGAGGTGGTTGGACTCGGGATTCTTCCTTTGCAAAGTGTTTGGAAGCATTCCTCCCTACTGTAGTACACCTACATGCTCATCTTTGCTTTGCTTAAGAGCATTCAGATGTCACACCTCTGGATCCTACTCTCAAGCTAGTTAGTTAAAAGCGTAATTCATAAGTCAGCTAACCCACTAGCAAGGTTAGGTTGTGTGCGATTAGTCATTTGTCCACTTCCCATAACATTTCAGGATTTCTGAGTCCCTCTTGTTGAACAGATGATTCAGGTCAACATTATATTAGCAATGAGCCAAACTAACACAAGTCTTACAGGAGTAGGTTAATTTAATGGGCTACTCGAGGCCACAGTTAACTAAGTCAATTTTATATCTAATTGGCCACTGGTACTTGCTACTGTTTTGTGTCAGTGGAGGCAGGACAGACAACAATCCCCTAAGAGTGCTGGACTATTAAATTAGTACCTGGGTACTATACATACTCAAGCGTTTCTGGCTAATAAGAAGGAAAAAAACATCAGTGGCACAGCCTACAGAAAAAGAGAATGTGACAAACATATTTCATCTCAACATAAGATCAGACACAAACATGTTTCATCTCAACACAAGAAAATCTTTTTCTGGACAGATAATTAATCACTGGAGCAACTTCTGCAAGGATGTAGCAGAGTTCCCATTGCTGGAGGTTTTTAAGCTGCAGTTGAAAATGGCACTAGGTAATCTTATCTAGGCTCCCTTTTCTGGTGGACTGGTTGATCTCTTGAGGCCCCATCAACCTGAGCTGTTTTATGATTCTAAGATGTTATGGATTTCTTAAGACAAAAACCAGGTAAGTCTAGGGATAAGAAAAATAAAGAATGTTTCCTTTAGAAAGGAAACAGCCATGTCTCTGTTAAACATTTATTAGAAACATGAACAGACTTCCCTCTTTTGATTCTTCACCTCTGGTACAATTCATGCCATGAGAGTCAAGGGGAAATACTATTAGAAAAATGTCAGAACTGTTCAGGAACTATGAAAATAAGGCTTTGAAAAAAATTGCCAAGCTTAACATACCTGCCTCTTGCATTTATACTACAATTTCAGAACAGCCTAAAAAATTAGATGCACAAAACTTCAGTCAAGTGGAACTTGAATTAGGTGCCTACTGCCTGTATGTCTGTAGAATGTGAGCTGTGGGTACCAAGACAACATTTGAAACACAGGTGATATGAAGACAACAAATAATAGACTTGAGCTTAGCTTTCAGCAGTCAGATAAATTGATCACTAGGAACTGAAACAGCAAAGAAAAGATACATTTTTAATCATCCATCACAGCCCTTCAAAGCAGAAGAGGGGGCCATTAATGTACTTCACACTGAGCTCTACTTCACTGGCTTCAAAATCAGTGAAATAAACATAGAACTTTCCAGTCTGAGAAAATTTAATTTCTACATTGTGCAGTATTCAACATGAAAAGGAAAGATGTTGTTGTTGTCATTTTGGATTTTGGGTTTTTTTTTCCTCCAGTGGAAAACAAGAGAAAAGAGCTCCTATCATTAGAGGAAAAACTGTTTTGGCATACTTCATTATTAATGCAATAGTTAATAAGCATATAAATTCTTTAGGAATTTGCTTTGGCAAATCATACTTACGGAAACTTACATGTTTCACACAAAATATACCTCAATAAACCTCTGGATCTTGAAGTTAAGCAGGTATTTCAGTCACTAACTGAGCCTGAGTCAAAGCAATTACAGATTAAAAAGCCCATCAGAAACAGTCTGACAACTTACTAAGTAGACATCCAAAACGGAAGCATTATCATTTTCCGTTTCCAGTGTGCTCTGTTCTGAAGTCAAATAGATGGCACTATCTCCCAAAGTGAATGTTGAACTCGAAGGTAACCCTTTGCTGCAAAGAGAAGGGAGAGTACAATCAACCAAAAGTCCAAGTTACAAAGAGTCCAAGTTACAAAGAGCTCAGTCACAGCTGAAAATTTAAAAGTAAGTTTCTATATTAAACATAAAAATCTACAAATACTGGAAAAAAAGGAATGTAAATAAACAAATATAGATGTGTTTGCAACAGCTAGAACACTGGAACCTCATATTTGACTCATTGTACAGAAACCTCAGATTTTAGTTTTGCATTTCCAAAATTTTATCAGAAAGTAATGCTATTCCTGAACTTCAATATTTATTTAATGAATTAAACTATGTCACAGTAAATGTCACATAATTTCATTCATCTCAAAATACATTACTTCCATGTTACACCTGGTGTAAATTTTGGCAGCATTTCATAATTCACAGTAGGGAAAAAAAGAGTAAGCAATTACACACATTGTAACATTAGTAACATTGGACTTTTCCATGCAGATACAGATCACTAGCAGCCAAAAGTTCAGAAGGAAAAGTGGGAGAACAAGAGTGTATTGTAATTAGTACACCTGTGCAAGCAAGCGATGTTTACAGAGCAAGTGCACTCTATTACTTTATTCACTGATTGATTTTTTGTTCTCTGCCTTACAGAAATAATATGAAACTGCAAATTCATCTCCACAGAAATCTCATTCTATAACACACTAGGTCCACAAAGCTGAAACTCTCGAAGATGTTTTAATGGAGTCAGATGTCTCTTATTGCATGTCCTCATTAGTTGCCAGAAATTAGGCTCCAGGTTGCCTTGAAAACTCAACTGTCAGTTGTGCAGAGACATATTTTAAAAGTTCTTACCTATTTACAAACAAGGTGAAAAGCAAAAATTCTGAATTATAGGTTGGTATGGAAACATGATTACAACCATCAGTCCAGACATGACTTATTTCCCCCTCCCTTTGCACTACTTAAAGTGTATTTCAGATGGGGATAGAACTTCAGAAAGGACAAAACTAGCATGCAAAGTTCAACATGCAGAAGCTAGAATGTAAAGTTGAGATTCAAATGCTCAACAAAATAATGAATAAATGTATACTATAACAGTGCTTTACATTCACTACATTACAATGTTCCTTTTATTATATAAGGCACTGGACATCTTTTAAAAAGCAAGAATATTTCTCTTGCACTAGGATGACCCAGGTCCCATTGACTTAGCACTACTGTCATATGTGTAACTTGAATTCTACTGAGCAGTGTAAAAGATTAAAAACAAAAATCTTGTAATTAATCTCTTAACAGCAATACACATGCTGTCAGCAGTTGGTAACTGAAGTTCAAATTTCTTCAGTAACATCATCCTAACTGCATTTATTGCCAGTTTTAATGCAGACTAGTTTTAATGAGACCGATAAGGCAAAGACAAATTGGGGGTGGCACAAGAGAGAACAAGTGAAATCCCCACACATGTTTCAGAAAGAACAATTCAGAGGAACAGAGTTTCAATATAGTTTCAACAGAGCACTGAGTTCTCATGCATAATCCTTAGGTTGAACAAGAAAAGTTAAGGAAAAAAAAAAAAGAAAAGCACTTTTACAGGTACTTTCCCTTATTCAGTAATGACCAGCCACAAGGAGCATGCTCACCTATGCTGTTGCCCTCTCCTGGCTAAAATGTTCTATTTGATCTTGGTTCTTAATTAAGACAAGAAAAAAAGAAGCAAAAATAATTCCATCACTAGAGAGCTGGGAAAGCTTTGTTCTTCTTTAAGCCACAATTACATGTTGCTTCAATCATAGTCAAATTTCCTTTCCCATGGGGATACCAGCAGTGTCTCAGTGCATCTGTTCATAGCATTTAAGCATTCAAGTCTTTTCCTTCCACCTAACTGCTTATTATTATGAAGCTTGTGTGAATTTGATCCACTTTGAATCTGATTTAGATGAGGTTGTCTAAGCTTCAGAAGCTAAGAGTAGTGGGTGGACAGACAGAACATTTAAACTTAACACACAAAAGTTTGTTTATATAGAACACCAGACTGGCAAAAGGGGTGCTTAATATTCCTTACAACGGAAAACCCAATACCTATAAATCCCTGTCACTTGGAAAAAAAGCACAAGATTTTACTTTTATTTTCTAAGCTCTCTTTGAAGAGGTTGTTTGACAAAATGTCAAGCCACAGGGCGTTTCAAAGTCTGGATGCTTCAGGAAACTTGACTGCATAAGAGAAAAAAACCACAATCCCTCAAAGCCTCCCAAAATTTTAAGTGGTCTCCACTGAGAAACAGCAACACAAAGATAAACAAAAAATTGAAAAAAAAATATACAGATAAGAAGGAAGAAGACAGAGAAGGTGGAAGTTCATACTACATAAATATCTTAAAGAAAGGAGGCACAGAATGCATAAAGCGAAAGAAGAATTAGATTTCATATAGATTTTTTCCTGTAGGCTCAGGTGTATCAGAAGAATTCAGCAGTCCTCCTTATACAGCCCACAGTATCTTGGCATTGCTCTAAAGAGGCAGGTGAAGCACCCCTTTATGCATTTTATGCATCATAGGATTTTGTTTGGGCTTGGGACTGGACAGTCCAATGACACCTGCTGAAAAATACATTGGAAAAAGACTTTCTGTATTCTTAAAAGATTTAAAACATGAATTGTAAAACATCTACAGTTTGAAACATTTTCAAAAATTTAAAAACAAATTTCAAACATTTCCAGAAGCTCCTATAAAGGCATTGACCTCCTTCACCTCTTTGCAATTCTACAAGCAATGTCAAGTGAGACAAGAGTCATAGTACTTAGGGCATTCAGATTTGTCATCTTTAATTTAATTAGTCAGTACTTAATCGGAAAACATTTTCTGGAAGGGGAAATAATCTGTTATCACTTTTGCTATTTTGATTATTAAAAATAACCCCTAATATAATATGTATTACATTTCCTAAGATAAATAAACCCTTTCAAAGAAGTGGGTTTGGACTAAAAATTACATTTTCTAGTGGAAAACAGACCTTTTAGGTACAAAAATATCTCTGCACCAAATATAAACCTACTTGAGGAATGGAAAATATTTGAAAATGTTAATAGATGCAATAAATTGTCAATGCTGTTCTTTTACTAAAGAAATATTGACATTGCTTATGACAAAACCACTTGACTGAGAAACAGCTTCATGGAATAGAAACCAGCTGTCTTCTGACAAACAAGAAAGCCTACATTTATTGAATAACATATGTCATGATTGTCTTTTTTTTTTCTTTTTCCTTCTGTTTTTTAGGTCCAGTTCTTTTTGTGCTGAAAAATACAGTCATTTTCCCCTCTCCACTACTCTTTCATTTGTACTAATTCCTCTTCACAGGAGGAGACCACCTCATATTTCCTCTACTTTTTCAACAACTGAGGAATAACTTAATGAAAATAATCAGCTTGCAGCCTGGAAAAACACTCCTAATAAGCTGTGTATTTATGACTGCTGCTCAGTCTCTCTTTTTCACTTTAATTGCAAGTCCCTAAATACTTCTCCACGTTATCTACCAATTAGTTATGCTAGTTCTAATCTGCACCAAGCCAGCTTTACAAAAGCCTTCCTCACACAGCAGCCTCAGGAGCTGGCTCCACCTCAGCAAGTCACCTCTGTCTGCTTAACCTCAGCAGCAGCAGCACTTTCGCCCTTTCTACCACAAATGCTGAGCACTCTCCAGGAGAGATGGTGCTGATCGCCTTTCTTATGTTATAAGCCATGTGCCTCTCCTTGGGGAAGTATTACATTGGATAACAGAAACAGAGGGTAATTCTGAAGAAAAAAACCCAACCCAAATAGAAATATAATATGTGCTTCAAGGTATCCAAAAATATTACTGCTCTCTTTTTAATGAGGAAAATAACACCATCTGTTTTCTAGGTGGTATGGGCACATATTGCTCATTAGTAGAAGTCAAGGAGCTGTACAAATATCACATTATTACTACGCACACAGGACTCGCCCCCTTTATCACCTCAAACCAGAAATTTTTGACAGGTTACGAGCAAATTCATGTACTCTCTACTTTGTGTTATGTTGCTTGGAAGAACAATGAAAAAGCCTGACTAAGAAGATGTTAAACTCTAATTTTATTAAATAACAAAACAGAATGTCAGTCAATTAGATATTTAAGGATTGAAAGCAGGCTCACATTTGTAAATAAATCTTTAATTCAGGCTTTGTTTCAAAGACTGCTTCAAGCTTTCTGTTTATCAGAGACAAATGGTAAAATGATGAGTCCTGCATCACATAATTTTCTAATATTCAAAAGAACTCTGGCAAGAAAAAACTCAGATATCTACAATACAGTGCATCATTGTAGCATGAGTTTTTTGGTGAGTTTATTTCCCTGCTAGTTTTTTTTATGAGGGAACTGAAGTTTCTTCAGTGAACCATAAAAACATAAGTAAAACTTCAGATGCATATATTATTTAGTGCCAAGAAGAACGAATGACCTTCCTGAACTGATGCCAAGAGAAGTAGGTACAAACCAGCAGTGCCCAGAATGTTACGGAAATTATTTCAATGCTAAGCATGCTTAGCAGCTTTCTTAGCTCCTAAGAGAAAGCCATTAGCTCTGACAGGGAAGCTAGTCCTCATGAATTGTACATATGAGATTGTGACATACACCACTACTTAATGAGAATTAAAAACTGCCACCAGGCCTTAGCTGAAGAGGGCACACCTAGACCAGCAAAGATGTTAGTTGGTAAGCCCCCATGGCAAATCTCTTGGCTACAGTGTAGATGTTTTGAAGAGGACATGGAGAGATCCATACATCTGTGAATGCTGATACCAGGTCTGCTGTGTTAGAGAATGTGCCCTCTTGTAAGAAGGTTGTAAGAAGGAAGTCCATACCTGGACTGCAGACACTAACAATCTGATTTTATAAGATAAGCATGCTAAACATATAGCTAGTAACATGTCCTGCATTAGAGGTTATTTCATTGACTGAATCATAGCGGGAAAGTATATGAGCCTAGATATATAATCAAAGTGTAGGCCTGCTAAAAACCTTTATTTTAGAATTATTTTGGAGCATCTTTACAGTAAAATATAACGGAATTACTCATAGGTTTTCTTCACAGTTAATTTTTTAGAGAGTAAAGAATATTTGAAATGCTTTAAATTTGAACTCTTTATTCAGACAATTCCACCATTCTCTTTTCCTGACTGATGCTGATACAAAGCAGTTCTGTGGTTTTATTTGATCTTAAAGCAAACAAAACCCTCCAGTACTCTGTAACTTTATTTCTATTAAAAAAAACTTTGTGAAAGATCATGAATAAGGAAGTCTTACAGATAATTTTTGACACAAGTTGAAGTGAATGATCGCTATTTCTACTAATGCTTATTCATCAGTAGTTTTATTTCCTAAAGCTTGTGTAGAAACAATTTTGTTCTGCAAATAAATTTCCATCTTTATTACACCCCAAAACATGCTTCATTCAAATTTTTATAGCAAACTATCAGACATATGGAAGATGTCACATCAGTGAGATTTATTTCAACTTAATGGAAGTAGAAATGTCTTAATGTCTTGGGGTGATTCTGTGACAATCATGTGTTCCCCATTGCCTGCTTGAAGTTTTTTTGGTACCTTTAAACTGCAGCTGGGAGGACTCTTCAAAGCAGCTCACTTGACCTTGCAGCCAGAATGTTTACAGATTTTTGCCCGGCTGGAGACTTATTTTTTCCCTCTGCTGTAGCGGAGGAGGGGGGGTTTGCTCTCAACTTTTCAGCCTTTGGCTGAAGAGGGACTGAGATCTGCCTCAGTGGCTTCTTTTTGGACTGTTTTTGGCTCGTTTCTCCATCCGAGACCAGCTCACCATCTCTGGGACACTCGGTGGGACTCTACCCTTAGACCCGGCCGGGCTCGGCTCTGCTTAGGCCTTGGGCCTAGAAGCTGAGTGAGAGAACTATGGAAAATCCACCAGCTGCCACCTGTGGGATGGGAGGGGGGTTCAGTGTCCATTTCTGCCCTGTTCCTGGGGGAGGGGGAACTCTCTTTGTTAATTAAACAGAGGTTTTTCACTTCCAATTAAGAAATTCTTTTCCCGAACCCATGGGGGAGGAGCTGCTGGGACCTGCTTGCCTGGCAGACAGGGGGGTGAGAGAGAGAGAGACAGATGCCCTTTTTGGATTGTTTCCTCCTGGATTTGTGTCCAAACTGGCACAAACTGTAAATATCACTTTCATCAAGTAATGCTGCAAGAATTACTTTCTAGGTAAATACAGTTGTCAAATATTTAACAGGAGGTAAAATTCTACTGTCTCAAGATTGCTTTTAAAATAACTTGAATTTTTGGGCAACATGCAGTTTACTGGAAAGAACTACATCTTGGCACACTAGTGCTTTTGTCAAATTTTTACATTGAGTAGTTTAGGACTCCAGATTATTCTAAACAATATTTGAGATGCTTGAGTGGCTACCCTTCTTGATGAAAACAGGCAAAGAAATGGCTCAATACAAAGTAAAGAGATCTGCAAGCAGGCAAGGTGACACAACACAGCACACTTCAGGTGCACAAAGGAGCATACAGACACATACAGAGATGATCTCCCAGCAACATTTACTGGCTTAAGCATGGTATTGGACAGACACAGCTGAAATGTATCCAAACACAACTCAAATCACATTCAATCTAGCTGACTAGCATCTGCACAACTTTACTTAAAACTTTCCCTTTTTTATCCTTCCTGAATTAAAATCAGACAGGCTCTAATCACACTCATGGATGAAGTTTCACAGACATTTACCTCAGAAAATGGTTGTTATGGAAGAATTTAAACCAGACCATTCAGCACTGCAATTCAGAATAAAGAACAAGTTTTCCTTTTCCTAGCACATCACCATTTTCTGCAGCTGTTTTAGGGTACAGCCAAGTTACAGGAAGTACTTCCTACCCTGACCTTAATGTAGTTTGGTTTATGCTACAGACTAAGGCCCAAGCGAAGTTTAGATATCCAATTTAGTTTTGGAACATGAAGAAAAATTCATATAACATTTTTTGTCATGTTTATGCTTTCTATTTTATGATCCCCAATTACAATATGTATAATTACAAATAAATATATGATAACTACTACAAGCATTTTGCACCCCTCCTTCACTGGAAAGATTAAAGACTGAGTTACAGAGACACTTTCCCCTTCTGCTTCTTATTTTACAGACCTCTTTTCTGTTGAGCACAATGTTGAACTTCTAGCAGAACAGTGAGTAATCCTCTAACAGGATCCTTCTAGTCTTTACCTGCTAGAATAGAGTGTAGATTGATCACGTTGACAGTGTTCATCCACATTCAAGGAAGAAGAGGAAAGTGTGGTTGCCAAGGAAATTGCTTCAAACAGAGATGGAGTGCTTGGCACTAGATCCGGCCGGTGGTGTGAACCCAGTACTGTATATGCAGAAACAAAGAACAAAATTAACAAATTTCATTTCAAACTGGGCCCAGGAATCTTCATGTAAGTATATGGAGTCCCATAGTAAGTGTCCTCCATTAGCTTCTTGAAGGTTCCTAATGTTTGAATTGATGAGATGGTAGTATTCATACGCCCATACCCACACTCCTTTGTATTATAGAGTTAATTTCAGCTGCTAGCAAGTACATTCAGCAGAATACAGAGTAACTCCAAGGTCAAATATTAAGCAGAAGTATGAGTTATAAATTCTTCTCAGTCCTGGGATAATTCTTATGCTACCAGGGCTCATTTATCAGATTGGATTAGGCAATGGTTCTGCCTTCATCATGGCTGCAGGCAAGCTCTGAAAGGGGCAAATTTGTATCTCTTCAAAAAGACTCTGGGAACAATGAACTGAGCTTCAAAACACTTCATGTAACATGCTTGCTTAGAGGTCTGTGAAAAGGATAGCATTGACTCTGGCCTTAATTTACTCTGTGGGCTGAATAAGTTTTTTAGGATGTCCTGAAATCTGAACGTTTAACATCGTATTACAAACTTTGATTCTGACTTCCTCTTGCTTCCGAAGGTCCATTTTGCCAAATATTACTAACTACTCTCTCCATAAGAATAACCTGACTCTGATTTTGAGAGATCAGCTTTACTGAGAGCATTCTAGTTATGGTACTTCTAGAGCTTATACAAAATTTTTAAAAACACTGTATAGATTGTTGATTTGAAAGACAGTACCTTCTTCATCAAGGCTGGCATAACTTTGTCCTTCAGCAAGAATGCCATGCTTTTCATCCTTCCACTCCTGGCTAACTGCACACACTATTTCTTGTGATGCTGCCTTTAGGGCTGTGATGGAATTGCACCGTTTCTTTGAAGGTGAAGGCTTTAAAGCTGCATTACCAAATGAACATAGGTGTTGAATGATGTCATCTTATGTCCCTGCATATCTTTAACAGCATATGGAAAAGTAAGTCATATAGAAAATCTAGGTTTTCAATACAGAGGAAGAACATGTCTGGAAGCCTACTTAACAAACATTACATTAAAACTATAGCAACTACAGGTATTGTTATTTCATCTGCAAGAGAAGTACTTTTGTCTTTTTCAGTTTCTTACTGCTTATTATAGGACAACAAGTCAAGTCACTGGCACCACTAAGTTAAAAAACTCCTATGGAGTACCAACCCTTGTAATCAGAGACAGAATGATACAGAAAAAACCCCCAGAAAATAGGAAAATGGAAAAGACATTTGGAGTATTCTGAGAGGTTATGATCATCTTTTTTGAGCTGTTAAATACTTCTATGTAATGATACTGCAGAATTTACACTTCAGACTCATGTGTCAAACATTTCCTTTGGGTACAATAAACACTTCCAAAATCTTGGTGGCCTACACATTCAGGTATCAGCACCTCTTTCATAATTCTTACGAGGGCCTGCCTATTTAAAAAGCATTTTGAATCAAACTCTAGAACAGATCATTGCCACTACTACTGTACCATGACCCCCATCTGTAGTTCTTCTCCAGAAGGATGCCAGCTATTTCATTTAGTATTTTTCAGCTGATGGCTGCTGATCTCCATTGCATTGGCTGCAAAATTACTTCAGATGCACTATGATACTTCTTTCATTGCTTTACTACAAAGTTGAAATTAAAAACATCACATCACTGCTAAAGACTGAAGAAAATAATCAGATACATAGTTTCAGGGTATTTTTTAAAAATAACATAGTAGATAGTTGCTGAGCTAGCCTCTGCCCAAGGCTAAATCCACTTACTAAGTTTTTGTTGTTAAATATGCATGGTTGTTCTGTGCACTAAGGGAGAAAACAGATTCAGAACAGAGCTTAAGTGTTTAAACGGAAATGTGTGACTCAAAGCTTAGAAATAATGTTCCTGAAGGCAGGAACACTCCCAAGCTTTTATTTTATGGAAGAATGATAATGCATTTGAACTATTAATCTATATAAAAGTACATTAATAGCCCTGTATACAGAGGAAATCAATAAGAGTAGGATACTTAGACAGGTTAATAGCCTGGAAAAATGAGACAGATGAAATCAGAGCAGAGAGAGAATTAGGCATGATATCCTTTAATTATACACTGTAGGCTTCAAATACAGAACAGGTTGTGTCTTGTCCTAGCATAAATCTAGCAGTCAGAATTAGAAAGAATTGGGGGAAAAAAGACTCAGATGTTAAGATAAGTTATATAGCATTTATTTTGTCAAACAGGAGTATCAAGTAGTAAGGAGCAGACACTCTTGATTCTTTATCAACGCAGAGGAGTTCCTCTGAGTATTGTCTCAGACAGCAGAACTCCCACCAGTTCTCTGGCAAAATTATTCTAAAATTGAAAGAGAACTGGGTCTCAGGAAGCTCCTTTCTCCTTTAAGCTGAATTTTGTTTCACATTTTGTCACATTATCTGTCAGACTCTTCTATTTTCTTATCAATCTTTTCCAATGGATTTAAGTTCCAACATTTAAAGCCATTAATTCTAGTATTTGTAGTCATTTTTGGTTTGCTTAAATCTCATGTAGTTCTAGTGTGTGTTTGTATTTTGTTCTCCCTGTGTCCACATAGACTTGTTTCTCACTCCAAATAACTAAAGAAAATATTACAAGACCAGCAAAACACTGGTCAAAAAGTATTTGCAAAACACCTTCTATCAGTTTAAGACAATGCCATATGCTCTACACTCCTCCTGTAATATTTGAGCAGTGTCCATTACATGTTTTGACACTCAAACTCCGAAGCAAATACACTTCCATGAGCAGGATTATGAAACTGCTAACTCAGATCCATTTTAAAGTACAAGTTTCTCTACAAACTAGATGATTCTAGCCCATCAGTTAATACTTATTTGTCAAGAACACTGCTTCATTAAAATAGTCAACTCAGAAAACACTCTCTCCTAGAGGGCAAGCAAAAACAGTCCTTCTCTTACTAGAAGGAAAATAAAAAGAAAAAAAAGTGCAGTTTCAGCATCACCTCCCTGGGTTTAAAAAACAATCTGGTAGTAAAGCAGCAAATTAGTATGTATGTACACTATTTAAAACACCTAATCGGTATGTCTTACTGTAAGGTTTTATACCACTTGTGATAATGACTGGGGAAAACCTCATTGCTCACATAATCAGAACAGCTTTTCCCCAAAGAACAGCCTGGACCTCATCAAACCCCAAGCACTCATCTTTGCCTTGCCAGTAATTTATTAAGTGCTCCCTAGAGCTTTCCTTACTGCACACTCATTGAGCACATCTCAGCAGTTGTCACAGAATGGCATGTTTTAGAAGGGATCTTAAAAATCATCTAGTTCCAAACCCTGCTGAGCCCAGTGACACCTGCTAGAGCAGGTTGGTCAGATCTCCACCAAAACTGGCCTTCCAGGATGGGGCACCCACAATTTTCTGAGCAACCTGTTCCAGTGTCTTATCACCCTAACTTGTAAACAGTTTCTTCCTAACATCTAACCAAAATTTATCCTTCTTCAGCTAAAGCCATTCCCTCTATTCTATCACTATATGCCCTTTTAAAATGTCCATCTCCAGCCCTCGTTTAAGTCCCCTTTAGGTACTGGAAGGCTGCTACAAGATTTCCCCAGAGACTTTTTTCTTTGGGCTGAACATCCCCAACTTGTCTAGTTTGACTTCATAGGAGAAATGTTCCATGTCTCTAATCATGTTGATGTCCCTCCTCTGGACTCTCTCCAGCAGTCCATGTCCTTCCTGTGCTGGGGACCCCAGAGCTGATGCAGCACTGCAGGTGGGGTCTCAGCAGAGCAGAGGGGCAGAATCCCCTCCCTGGCCCTGCTGCCCACACTGCTTTGGATGCAGCCCAGGACACATTTGGCTCTCTGGGCTGTGAGTTCTCATTGCTGGGTCATGTCCAGCCTCATATACCAGCACCCCCAAGTCCTTCTCCCAGGGCTGCTCTCCATTTGTTCATCCCCAGCCTGTGTTGGTACCTGGGGTTGTCCCAAACCAGATGTAACACTTTGCACTTGGTTTTGTTGAACCTGGTAAGGTTCCCATGGGTCCACTTCTTAAGCTTGTCTGGGTCTCTTTTGTCCCTCATCACCATCCTTCTCTGCACTTGCAATGCTTCAGATTGAATTTCCTTTCAATAGTATCATCAATTTAGAGAGAAATTATCTATCAATTAATTAATATTTAAAAGACTCACAAAAAGTCTGAAAAGCTGTCATAACATATCATGCATGCATGGAATCACTACTTGGGGTTAACTCAGATTTTCTCTTTTTCTTCTAAAGATTCCTTCATTCTATTTAAAATATCCTAATTGTTTTTGTATGGTTACTCTCAACCTTCTCCTTTCATCTGTCTATCCTATTCTTTTTCTTATTTAGAACTTCACAAAATACCTACACTTCTCCCTACTTGTTGCATTATCAGTTTTCCCCTCTTCTTTCATATGCCTTTAGACATAGCCATGTTTGTTGCTCTGATCTGCCAGGCCTTTAACACTGGTTTTCATGGGCAGGCTCAGAGTTCACAGGCTCAACTGGCCTTTAGAAAAGTGGTATCATCTTTACTCAACATGCAGAGCAACAAAGGCCAGTACTACTTCCAGTGGTAGAGAAGGTAGTGAAAATAAAACTTGATCTGAAATTTTGATGAAAGAAGCCTGTATGAAGGTGTCTCTAAACTTTTTTTATTTTTCTAATTAGTAAGACACTAAATTAATTTCCCTGGGTTGAGTCAATTTTGCCTGGGAGAGTAATTGGTGAGTGATCTCTCCAATGTCCTTATTTGGGCCCATCTGCCTTTTGTTGTAACTTTTCCCCCCACCTAGCTGAAGAGGGGGAGTGAGAGACTGTCTAGGTGGTCACCTAAAGCCAACTTTAGACAGCCCCAATGTGATAAAAATACATTGTACATAATTCTCTGTAATTTTAATAATAGAGTAAAATCCCAATTGCCAGAAACTTAGTTTCTTGATTGGAGCTACAAAAATGCTACATGATGTTGAAGAAAGGCTTGTTTTATTGCCAAGACAGGAGCATTATAAAGTTATGATTATAAAAATAGCTAAAAGAGTAGAAGTCACTACTTCCTTACCTTGAACTTTTTTGAAAACTCTTGCATTCATAAACTTTAAAAATCTGTCTGCATAAAAACTTGGTCGGTGAACTGAAACAGTATCCTACAAGATTGAAAAAGGTCTCAGTCACACTTTCCACAAGTAAATCACAAGTAAGGTGCCAAGAAAGAAGCTGGACACCTCAGGTGAGCTATATTATACATTTCAGGCATAGTCAAAACTAGTGAATCATTACCATTTTTTCCCTTTTAAATGTTAATTCTTCAAGAACTTTTTAGATGCTTTGTTTATGAAATTATGAGTTATGAATTATACAGCTATATTCTGCAAAATCTTCCAAGCATTTGAAATTAATTTTTTAAAATTATGTATATTCTTCAATTATAGATTCATCAATGTTCTGCTAAGTGGCTAGTCTTGTGTAAGTTATAAGGACAAGCTGATATTATTAGTTGTTATTTGAAACCTCAACAAATAAAATCAGAGCATGTATTAAGAAGATTTCAGCAACAGCTCAGACCACATGGTGAAATTTGACTACAAATATACCAGAACTACTTTTTTCCTGGTCAACATGACTCAAAGATCCACCAGCTAAAATATCAGCAGTTTAAAAAAAGAATAAAATCTACTTACCCCATCATAAACAAGAGCTTTCCAAGAATGTTCCAGCTTCTTCATTAACCTAAGTATGTAAAAAACTAAATCAGAACTGCTTTATAAAACTTCCACTTTTATAAGTAATTTCAGAATATTTTACTCAGTGAAAATTCATTGAAAGGTGAAGTTCATCTTACCTGTAAGACTGGAGAATATCAATAATACCCATAAATAAAAGCAGTTTTTCACCTTTATGGCTTTTTGCTGGAATACCTCCCATTCTAAGAGAAACAACATAGTTAGAATATCTTTTAAGACATCTCTGGTCACCAGTTACCGGCTGAACTATACCCACTTGCAAACCCAAAGGAACAGACAATATTCAAGCCAGATGCCACAGTGCAAAGTCAGTCAAATTTGAGCCACCTAGCCTGCAACAGATTTTAAACAGAAAATCTGAAGTATCTGGGATTCAGTGGTAAATATCAATCATTAAAAAAAGGAGGAATATTTTAAGATACTTTTTAGATAGAATTGGAAATAGTCAGATAATGTGAAAATTGGAGAAAAGTATACATCAGTTTATTGCTAAGGGAAATAAGTAACTTTAGATAAACAAGAATTTTCTCACTTTATTAATCATTGGTAACAAGTCATACTGAGTCTACAACATAAAGTCTGAAAAGGTTTTTTCATATATTTTTCACTAAAAATTATGTATTATTGTGCTTTTCCAAAATTTCTTTACCTATAGATAAGTGACAGATAAAGCAACATTATCAAGCTCAGAATCCTGGCTTCATGGGCCTCTAGTTGGTCCAGGGTCTGTACTCAGCCATGAATTTAAAGAACAAGAGCTTCATTCTAAGACCCTCTCTTCCTACTCCAACACCTAGAAAAACTGTCCATTTTAGAACCCTAGCACTGTTTTTTGCTCCACTAGCCATTATGTCAATATGAGAGAGCAGATAGTGCAAGGAGCCAAGGAAGGACTCCACTTCTCAGGATCTGAGTAGCACTACATTAGCCCAAGTGACGTGGGAGCCCAGGGTGGCAGCTTGTGCAACACATCTGCCATACTACAGCAGCACTGGCCATCTTCTGTGTGAATGTGAGTGAGTTGCAAAAACCAAGTGAAATAAAGATCTGTGTAATATGTAAACTCTGGGTGAATGCTAAATATCATAATTCTCCCATTTGTTTGCTGTAGTTTAAACACAGATTTCTATATTCTTACTTGTACTTACCTACACAGCTCCCTTGAGAACCAGAAGAAAAGCAAATCCTCAATTTTAAATTAAATCCTCATTATAATAAAGACTGATTATATGCAGTGCTGTATGGTGAAGATAATGCTCTCATAGGACTTAATATATTATGGAGACAACAGAATAATGATTGTCTATATATTCAAATTTCTATTAAAATTTTGCTAGACAGAAAAATAAGAGAAAAGCATCAGTTCTTAATCTCAGGAAATGGAATATATGGCTGCACTTCAGTAGTTGATGATATCATTCTATGTATATTGAGTGTACTACTTCAAGAAGAAAACAACCCCTGTAGGAATATCCATTTCTATATTAATTTATAGTTTTTGCCTAGATCTTACCAGGTTGCTCCTAGTTAAAATTAGATTATAGCTAGGACTCTTGTAATAGCTGTCTAATAACATCTTTTTTATAAAAGAATGCACTTATGCATACCTAAGTTACTCTGATTATAAATACACGATAGTTCAATCTATCTACTGACCAGCATTTCAATTTCATGCTATGTGGCAATCCTGATGATGCAGCTTTTGGAGAAAAAAAAAAAGGTGGCTCAGTCTTTCAATGCCTGGCATGCAGTATAGTCATGAGTGTTTCACCTGTTAATAGTTTTAATGGTAACCTCAAGAGCAGGCTACAGCACTTACGTGTTTGTTGTCTCTGTGGTGACCGAGTCTCCAGACTTCCCAGGGCCCTGTATAGACTCCATGGCTGTGGAGTAGAGGACCTTCTGCCCTGCATGGCGTTTTGCATCTGATGCACTCTGGGAACACTCTCCTTCTTTTTCCTTCATGTTACAGTTCAAAATGTGGATCCCCAGAAGCAGACTGTAATCCATGATCTTAAAACTTTCTAGAACCTACCAAAGAAGAAATGGCTATACTGAAACAACAGAAGAATTACACAGCAGCAGTTTGCAAACCTAAGTGAAAACAGGCTTTCAAGGCACAAGCTTCTCTTATCAGGAAGTGTGTGAAATTACAGTTAAAAAGAAACCTTTTACTATCCTACACAAGTCAAAGTGCTAGTTATCTAATTAGCTGAACACCCTTCTTACAAGTGTGAAAGAAAGATGCATAGCTCAAATATAACCTGATGTTGTTTTGTAGTCAAGGAAGATAATACCAGGCAGCACCTTTTCCTTTATAGCAAATAATCAATTAACGGTTCCATCATATACTTATGAACAACACACTTCTTAAATTATGTCTAATCCACATTCCAGACCTTCTTGATCATTTTTGCCTGTACTCCTCTCTTATCTTCCCTTCACTTCCTATTTATAATAGAGACTATTACCCTTAACTTTAAATTAAATCCTCATTATAATGAAGAACTGACTACATGCAGAATGGTGAGGATAATGCTCCCATAGCACTTAATATATTATGAAGGAAATAGAATAATGATTGTATATATGTATTCAAATTTTCTCTTGAAAGTTCTCTTGAAGAACTTTCCAATGTCAAAAAAAGTATTTGCTACCCCTTATTAGCAGCTAATGGGATTGGAGTACATAAATCATGCACCTCTCTACTAGGCTAAATAGGGCCTATCTAAACTCAAAAGATGAGTTTTACTTCTGAATCATGACTTAATCAGCCAGCCTTCTCTTCTAGCTCTACCAACCATTTATGTCTCTGGCAGCATGTCTTCTCTCACACACATGTACTTCCATTTGTTCTTAGCTAAACCATTACAAAGTCTGGCATGCTGTCATTGAAAGGGAATACAGCTCAAATCAATACCCAAACATGAACTAAAGCAAGCTGTGATCACATCTAGTAATATAACCAAACTGTTCACAGACAGCAACTGTGTTTAATGTCTTACACAACAACATTACTAAGTGAAGGGAGAAACATCAGTAACAACCAGGAGGGGCATGCTGTGCCACTCATCTCCCCTTTACCTCATGTAGCTCAGCAGTGATTCATGATATGCTCTGGCACATAGGGCCTGAAGATAATGGTGTCATTTTTGTCACAGAATCAAGAGACATTAGTACATCTTTTTATATGAACAAGAAAAAATGTGATTTTACAGAGATGAGAGACCAGATTCCGGGTATGTAATTTTGATGCAGATTATCCAAGTATGAGTATTTTTGGTTAAGCAGAAACATCCCTTCNAAAAAAAAAAAAAAAGAGTGCAATTTCAGCATTTGCATAGGTTTAAAAACTGTATGGCAGTAAATCAGTAACTTAGTATGGATCTGTATGTCTAATCATAAGGTTTTTATACCACTTAATTGTTGGAAAAATGCTCAGATAACCAGAGCAGTGATGAAACAAGGCGTAACACACTGTAATCTAACTGTAGAAAGGTACAAAATCAGGTCTAATTTTCAGACTCAAAGAATGACTTTAAGACACCATAGGTTTGCTCTTGCACAGAGGGGTCCTACACAGTGGTGCCTTAGTTCAAATGGAACAAGAAAAGGGCTGCTAATTTATGCCCTTACTAGCCCACAGCACCTTCTGATGACAGAACTCACAAAGGATTTCATACACAACAAAAAAGTGTATTCTAAATTACCATGCCCCAAGATTCTGAAATTTTATTGTGCATTGTGTGGAAATGTTGGTGGTTTACAATCATAAATTGCAAAAATAGCATGGCTAGCAGGTACAAAGGCACTTGGTGCCAAAAACTTATAAAATTTTCTTTATTGCTTACATATTGCTATCCTTTACTCAGACTTTCTCAAAAAGAAATTACAATATCATGTATTCATTAAAAATATATAATCAATGAATGTTTGCCATCAAATGCTGAAAGTAAATTCTGGATAGGCTGAAAAATAACACCTTAGTAATACAGTAAGCAACATTGTTCATGCAAAACCAGAACAGCAGCTAGTCAGGCTTGGGAAAATCATTGCCACATTTATTTTACAGTTCTAAACTACTGCTGACAGCTCTGCCTTCAACATATTCTTTACTGCATTTCGAATTAGGTCACATTAGACACATGATTTTACTGCACTAATTACATAACCTGCGTCTAGGATTGGATGTAGTCCCTTGGGAGGCTGTGCTGTAATGTGCTGCTTCTTCTCCCACAGGGACCTCTTATGTGATAAAATTAATCCTTCTGACTACATCAATTCATCACTGCCACTTAAACACATACTACTTGTACAGTACAACAGACTATGCCTTGACAACTTACGATTTTTGTGTAGGATTACTGAAAAACATCATAAAAACAAGTAGCTCTTTCGTTATTTCAGTTCATTATCAGACTGAAACACCTTTACATCCAATGGATTAACTGCAGTACAAATTCTTATAAACAACACACAGTGTAAGAACTCTTGTCCCCCAGACAGTCTGTTCATGGCCCTACTCAGAGGCAGCATTGTCCTGTCCACAAAGTGTCTTCAGGATAGCATGACATGATCTGGCCCTGTGTGCCTACAGCTTTGATGTACAGTTCTGATTACTTCCCCTTAGAAATGTGATAACCAAACCAACCACTCCTTATGCAAATGAACTTTTGTGACCATATCTCAGCATGTTTCACTCCCCATTTGTTTCTAATGAAACTTCTGGTAAGAAATAATTAACCAGAATAACAAGGAAGAATCTCATAAATCAGAGCTCAACAAAACTTTGTGTCAAACTCCTCAGTCTGTATTAAGACAGCTGTTTTACTTGATAAAAGTAAATCAGTTGGTTTTGCAGCTGAGAGGTTCTCACACATGTATCTTCATTAATACTTGAAATACCAAACTGTGACAATTTTTAAATATGTAAGTAACATTTTGTGCACACAGTTGTACAAAATAATCTGTTTCAACAAGGTCAAGTCACAAAATGCAGAACATCAAGATATTTCTGTACATGCAGCATTCTATGTCACAAGTCTTTTCCTGTGCTGAGGTTTGTTTGCAGATACCTTTGATGATTTCAGCTGCTTTTGAGATGCAGCAGCAAGTGTTCGCTACAAAGGCACCAAAATGATAACCTAATCTAATGAAAAAAACCCACTCAAATAAATTACAGTATTACATGGCTATATTCATAGCAAAAGGAGAAAGTCCTGTGAAACACCTGACTCTACCCATGTGAGATCACAAGAATAGAAATACACTACTTGTGTAGCTAAAGAATCCAATCTTTACTCATGTAACCATTCTGACACATGCCTTGCTAGCAAAATGGCACTGTGAGGTTTCAGCAAGAATGGTCTTAATTATGCTGTGTACTAACAAGTGTTGTATTTGATAATGACAAGTAAACCTTCAGTTCATTAACTTAACATTAAATTGTTCATTTTGGTAGTATTTATATAGGTGTTTATTCACTAGCTACACAGATTCTGTCAACACAGTGTTGTCACTTGGTCACCAAGTACTGCTGTCAAGGCTGACTTCAGCTGCTCTGAAAACATCCAGATGGCAAGCAACACTTCACCTCTTGTAGCCTTAAGCATTATTTTGCTTAATACCACATAAAACCCCACAGTAAGATGGCATCACAAAGTATTTTTTAGAACATGAAAAAATTAACTCTCTGCATAAGATTTCCTTTTCTCGGAGCTAATCAGATGTTAAAGTATTCTGTGAATCATCATAGGCATGGTTATGCTTCACTATCTCAGCCAGTGACTAATAGAGCAAAACAAGTATTTCTGCCACGAAATGTCATTTTTATTTTATATGCAGCCAGCCCAAACTGCGCATTATCTGACAGAGAAATCTGCATTTACATTTGCTATCCATGCAAAACAGCATGCAAAAAAGTCATCAGATCATTTTCATGAAGGGGTGAAGAAAAACACTACTCAAAAGAAAAAAATTTACAAGCTTATTAAATGCAAGTACTAAAAGGATAACCATGCAAGAAAGTATTCCCTCTCCTACAAGCATTTTGAAAAAGTAACATAAGAATTAACACAATAGAAAGAAGACTGATTTTACCACAAATCAATAATTACTCTTCAATATAATGAGCTACATGAAATAAACACAAATTAAAGGACTGTCTCACAAAATAAGCATTTCTTAGGAACAAGTTCACAAGTGTCAGTGCCTAAAAATGGGTCTGGTTTAGGAAAAATCTATCCCAAGAAAATGAATCATCACATTCCCACCAAAGCATATGTGCAATCACTTCCCATTTCAACAGCATTCTCAAAATACATTGTTAACTAACACTCTAAAACTAACAATCTGGATTCTGATTTTAAAAGTAAAAGTAACGAGAAATTTCTAATGTCAATTGATACTACAGGAGTGATAATATATAAAGATATAAGATGTGTACAGCATCATGCTATGGTCATTTTCCTCAAACCACCATTTCTGACAAAGAGGCCCTTCATCTAAGAGTAGTATATTCTCCATCTGCATGCCATACCATGCCATCTTTTATCTCTGTCCTATGCTGCAATTTAATATTTCATTAAGTTATGCCAACACTACTGTTTGTGTTGTGGTGTACAATGGGTCACTGAAATTATTTGGCTTAAAGAATTATCTGGGTAGATCTTCTGAGGTAGAAAAAGGCAAAAAACTGTGACACACACTACACACACTACTAAGGGATTCGAAAAATTTTGTGAATAAATTTGGTCATATAAGGTCATCCATATAAGGTGCTACAGCACCAAACAGATGTGCATTTACACCATAAAACTTTTGTATCAACCAGCTAAAACAGCAGTTATGAAAATAATACCCAAATCTAAAACTTAGGAGGTATGACCCTCTTTATCTTTAAATTTCCTTGTCTTTACATACTTCTTTGTTAGTCACTTTGAAAATGTAATTTCCTCAGAAAACTCCAATGTTCTTTGCCCTAAACATAAAATGCAGACTCTCAGAAGCCATTCATTTTTCAACAGTAAAAACATCCTCAAATTATTTTTTTGCTCTTAAAAACTACATGACCACAATTTGCTTAATTGTTACTGCTTCTGCAACAAGGCAAGGATAGGATAGCTACAGTAAGTCTCAGCAATCGTCTGGAAATTGAAAGCTAGTTCAAATTTTCAATTGTGTACATTATATATATGATAAACTCATGAATGTTCCCTCTTTAGGAACACTGTAATATTACGTTCCTTGGTTCAGTTAAGGTGCAAATACTGCAAAATGGTCTGTGGGCAAGTTTTCAGACTCTGTCACCTCAAGTGTGAACAAAACAAGCAGGGGATGCAGGAGCTGAACAATGCTATCAACCTGTACTTGTCCCGGCACAGATAATCTGGAGGCACCAGCCCATGAGGGATGACCACAAGCAACTCAGCTCCATTCTCTAACTGGGCAGACCATGCATCTCCTCACCAGCACTGCTGGGAGGTGTGACAGGCTAGAATTGATACTACAGCACTGGTCCACCACTGTAGCCCTGCATTCCCTGGGGAAGGAGCTCTGGGTCATTTGTCAAGGCAGTCGGTGTCGGCTGAGCAGATGTATCAGGAGTCCATCAGCTAAGCAAGGAAGCTACAGCACAGCTTGAATGTGAAAAGGCAGCATACAGGACAGGTGAGGACAGATAGGCTAGAAAGAAGGAATAGAGACACATTGTCTGGGCATCTAGGGACGGCAGCTATGGCCAAGAAAGCCCAAGGCCAGATAGAGTTGAGACTGGCAAGGAATATCAAGACACAGAAAAGCTTCTACTGCTAGTGGGAAAAGGCTGACCAATGGGCTGAACAGGGCAGGAGATTCAGTGGCAGCAGTCACAGACCATAGCAGGTCCCCATCACCACTATCTTTCATCACCAGGAAGTTCTGCCAGGCATCTGAACTTAGAGATGGAGCTTAAGGAGGGGAGGGGCTAGAAGCCAGGGATGTTGATATTTAAGAAGAAGAAGAAAAGTCCATTGCTTCCTGATTCTGATTGCAAATATGGACAATGGAAACACAATCCAAATTTATGCAACACAGAAGAGAATTTCTTAGTCCTGGAATACTGGAAAGATCAAAATTTCCTTTCTTAAATAAATTCTTAATTTCAAGTGCCTACACTAGCTCTCTCACTCTGGAGTAGTAGTAAAAAGAGATGACAAGTTTTGAAGTCCTAAAACGCTGGCCAGTTATCACTCACACTAAGTACCCTTCCAAATACCACATGGGCAGAAAAAAGCAGAGGCAACACAGATGTCCTTTTCACAAAATGGATGGAATATCTGTAGTCTTTTTAAAGGCAGATGTAAAAGGCAGGTAGTCAGATTCAACCTTATTAGCTGAGCAAATTCAGCTCTATGAAAGATAACAGTGTCTGCTCCCTCTGTTTTACAACACAGAGTAAGACTTGTTTGAATAGAAAAAAACCTCAGTTTTTTTATATACCTGTAACATTCAGTGTGTGTATATACCTATACCTACAGATACACACAGAAATATACTTTATTGTGTATATGTGTATTTATATAAATACACTGATTACTATAGGATAATTTTCTTCTTTTCTTATAATACTTTTAAAACTTAGCTGGGTCTTTAATTTAAGATATGCATTGAAAAGGATTATATTAGTTCAGCACTCAAATAACATGTAGCAGGAATTTTCCCAGACTTTCAAAGAACCAGTAAGAGTCTCTTTATATGTAACAATTAAACGATTGAGTCTTGTTTTTACTTTTCAGTCCAGTTCCCTCTTTTAGATTCCCTCTATTATTTCCAATACAATAGATTCCCCCAGGCTTTGACTGGGTAAGTAACCTTGGACAAGTGGGGGATGCACCAAAAGGCATCCAGATCCCCAGATGCAACATACTGATGCATTCTGTTTCATCACACATGGTAGGAGCTCAGGAAATACTCACTGCAAGAGGCTACAGAGAGAACAATGTGTCGTGTTAGATAAATGTTTCATGCTGAATATGCAGCTGAACATTAGGTCACACAGCTTTACAAGCCAATCACAAGGCATTGCAGACTTGTGCGATAGTTAAACAAAAAATTCTATTCATGTGCAAAAACAATGCTTTCCATCTTGTACCACAGGTGGCAGTGAACAACAAACTCTGATATTCAGCGTGCCTCTTCTATGTGGCGAGTTCAGACTACCCATTTTGCTTTTTTATTATGAAATTCTTAAAATTTCCCTCAGACAAAGCAAATTTTTTCTCTCCAAAACCCCACAAATCCTGGAAGCTCTGAGAGATCTGGAGTCTCCCTTTCTGTCCTTTATATTTTCTTACCCATGCTACAGAA
>VZRX01009533.1:88827-115997 GCA_013398075.1 Notiomystis cincta | reverse complement strand
AAAGATCATATTTAAACCTAACAGGACAAAGTCTGCATTCCAGAAGTCCATGGTAGAGACTGACACCCCTGAGTATTGAAAACTCTCGTGTCATGGTCGCTGTGCTCAAGATGGCTCCAGCCACGGCGTCTCCCACCCACCTTCTCTGTTTGTAAGCAGTAGATCCAGCAGGGCAGTTCCCCTGATAGGCTCACTTCCTAGCTGTGTTAGGAAGCTGTCTTCACACACTCCAGGAATCTCCTAGACTGCCTCCTCCTCTCTGCTGTGTTAAATTTCCAGGAGACATCTAGCAGGTTAAAATTTCTCATGATTTCACGACAATCATGAAACATCACCCATCTGATCACAGAATAGTCCATCCACCTCCTGAACCTGGTTGGGTGGTCTGTAGCAGACTCCCACCAGGATATCTGCCTTTTTGGCCTTCTCCTTGATTGTCTCTCATAGGCAGTCAACCTTCCTTTAGCTCTGTACAGTCAAAACACTTCCTAATGTACAGAGGCACCCACCAGCTCTCCTTCCTTGCCTGTCCCTTCTGAAGAGCACATAGCCATCCAGTGCAGCACTCTGGTCATCCCACCATGTTCCTGTGGAGGTGATTATGTCATGGCTTTCCTGCTACTTTATGGCTTCTAGCTCCTTCTGTTTGTTACCTGCACTCCTTAGCTTTTTTCTTGTTTTATATTTATCATCTCACTGTATTTTTGGGCTGAGTTACAAAAGTCTTGAGATGAACACTAGATGTAAGGTAAAGGAAAAGGTCAGCAGCAAAATGTTGCTAAATTTGAAAAAAAAACCCTAACCTGCCCATGGATTCATTTATGACGGAAACTGAGAGAGATCTTTTAATCAGAAAAGTTCTACACTATGATTTCAAGACAAACAAAAATACCTTTGAGACAAAGTTTTGGTACTGAAATCAGCCAGACAGAAACTTTCTAACACAGTTTTGAGTATTAGAAAGCAGGCCTTTATTATAGCATGCTGCTCACTCGAGGGATCTTTCCTCTAATCAAGCGCCCTGAGAGTCAGGTAAACAGAGTTTTATCATACACACTGATATACATTCATTAGCTACCCCCACTTCCTTGACTTTATTTGACATAATCACACCCCTTATCAGAAGTCCTCATATGACTCTTTGGGGTCTGTCGTCAATGTCCAGTGTCCTTTCAATGTGGCTGTTTCTTGACCCCTGATTCTGAGTAAGTGCAATATCATTGTTTTGCATAATTTCTACTTTGCCAGCCTTGCAGAGCTGAGCTGGCACCCTGCTTGCATTTTGCATGACTTCTGTTTGCCTAAGTTACATCCTTTATCTATTTCTCCAAGGTTGTTCTGTTGTGTTCTACTGTCCTTGATAAGAGCAAATGTTGTTCTGTTTTACTGTTCTTATCAGTTTGGCCAGTCTCTGAATGGTTTGATAAACTGAAAAACACAAAATTCAAGACTTGACACAGTAGCTGAAATCAGCTTTTCCCACACTTTTTAACACATTTACCATAACTAAATTATTCAGTAATGCAGAATGCACCATTATGCTTGGCAGAAAGAATATCCATGACACTAAAAAGAAAAAAAGGCTGCAAATTCACACAGGTATGAGAAGCAATAAACGTTAAGCAACATTCCTGAAAAATACTAAATTAAATGTAATGAAAGAATTTAAGAGCTTTTATTCGGTACAGTTAATACTTGTCATATGAACTTTCCACCTTTCATTAACAACAGTCTGATGACAGAAGCCTACTTAATCCACCTAGCTGCCCCTGCAAGCACACTGCCAAATCTCCACAAAACCAAACTGTTTCAGTGACAGCAGGTGAACAAGCTTTCTCAGGCTCCAGAAAGGTGTAACACTTCAGACTCTTGAAGAGGAGATGCAAGAAGGAAAAAAACCAAACAGATTCCAGTCTGGAATTCACACATATAAGGATGGTTGTGGGTGACCAATGATACATATGAAGACAATAGAATACTGCTGCCTCTTGGAGTGTTAAACCCAGCAGTGAAGGCTGCCTAGTCCTAATGAACTACTCTGATCATTTTATACTTACTGCAGTACAACTCCAAGATATAAAAATCAAATCCACGTATGCTTTATTGCTCCATTACAGAGCTAAAAAGTGGAAATCTGTAGGATACAAGCTAAAGACGTTCATTTTTATTTACAGTTAAGACAGACTAATGCCCTCTCATAAGGCTTTCAGCTGCTCAGAACACTGTCAGATTTGTCAGACATTAAGTTTCATATAGCTGGTTGTGACTCCCTGAATTTCTGTACAATATGAGGATGCCCCAGTGGTCATATAGCTTTACTGGAAACCTGGAGTCATACTTGTAAATGCATTTAATTGTCAGAAGGTGCAGAAAAGAATAGATCAGAGTATCACATAATTGTCAGGGAATATAAAGCATCTAAACTTTTTAATAAAGTTCTACATTTCAGTACTAAATACTCTTATAAATCTGCTTTCTCCAGCCATAACTCAAAGCCTCTCCTGTGAAAGCATGTCAGCAAATAGATTACATGTCCTTACTATACCAGAACATGTACTGTCACTTCACTAAGGTGAGATGAAAGTAGGAGGTTTGCCATGGCAATAGGACAGTTCTGAGCCATTTCATATGGAGTAAAATGACCAATGCTGGGTCATCAGGTGCACAGTAATGCATAGCAAGTGAAGATTTATTGCAAAAAAAAGCAATTATTTTGGAACAGCTTCTACACAGAGGGCAATTTCGTGTATTTAGAGCACAGCAGATATTTTATTACAGGTATAACAGTCAATTTCACTATGCAGAAAACTTTCCTTATTCTTTATAAAATCATCTTTTAAAACACCCTCTGTTTAAGGTCTACAGAATATTTTACCATATCCTGTTTCTGTTAATCATATTAATTAGTTTCAGCTTCACTACCTAACAGAATAGTTTACTGCTGCCAACAGGCTCTTCTGTAATTCATGAAGCAAGCTTGACACAAATTTAAGATTTCTTGTTAGTACTCTGGAAAACAGTTTTCAAGGTTTTCTTGATGGTACTATTAAGAGAAAAAGCACCCTCACTTCCAGTAATTTTCTACAGTAATGGAAACCTTTCAAATTTCTTATCAATTTGAAGCTCATATGACAAGTATGAATTGAGTATGGCCTTGCGCTTGCTGGAAAAGGACAAGCTCCACTGTACAGAATGCTTGATGTAAGTATATCCCTACCCTATTTAAAATTATTCACATTCCCCTCTATTTGCCATTGAAGGAATGTATTCTGTGGTTTCTCTCCAAATTTTCTTGATGCATTTTACAGTTTCACTCCTGTGGGATTAAAGCCTATGTGCAAGGCACTACATATAACGATTTTTAATCAGTCTAGGCAGTTTCATGGAGATGATTAAGACTTTGAAGTTAAACAAGAAAAATGCCCATGATCTATTGACAAAAAGTTAAATCTGCAAAATGGTGCTTTGCAAATAATAGAAAAGGGGTAACCATATCATTTCCCTCTCAGCTAGTTTAAGCAGAGGTCTACCAGAAAAAAAAAAGATAAAGACTTTAAAAATTAGCTCTGATTTTGGCAATCTTGAGGAATTCAAGTCTTTCCATATGGGCTATGACAACAAAATACAGGCTTTGGAAAGATTAGGAAGCAATTGTAACTTACGAGGTATTTTAATAACCTTAGCTGTTAGACCAGACAAAAGAAAAATATTTGTAAGCAGACTGAAGAAGAGAGACTAAGCTTAAAATGCAAGTTTGGTTTAATAATATTTAAATTGTAATTTTTTTTATCAAGCACACCTAGAAATTACAGTATGTGCATCTTAACCAGTCTCTTTGTAAATGCTGAGAGTGCATTTCAAGCATAGGTGATGCAATATCAAACTAAAAGTGAAGTAAAAGTAATTATATTTTTAATGGCTAACCCTACAGCTGTAAAAATTTGCTAAACAAGACGCCCAGAGACATTTCTTGGCAGGTTTTCTTTGCTATGGCCTCACCCTGGGATGCACCCAGGCGATACCACACCTATCTGAAGGGGCAGAGAAAGCCAGCTGCATATCTTGGTAGCAAGCCTTCATCACTGAGGATTGTTAAAAGGCTCTGAAAGAGCTGTTAACAAAAGGATTACTCTGTAGTTGTGACCCCATGTATAACGTTCATATGTTGTAAAAAAACTGAAAGGTGTTGTAAAAAAACTGAAGAGGAGGAGCACCTCAGTTCTTTCAGTGAAAGCAATTCTTTCTTAGATTATAAAATCAAAATAACATGTCTAAATTTAAATGCTCCCAACATTAAAAACTAAGATTATCTAATTTCACTTTCATTGCTCTTGAACACAGCTGCTTTATAAAAATTAATCAAAATGTGTTTCAGCTCCAAAAATGGTATAAAACAAACACATGCTTCAGGTCTGGTAGTGTTTTGGTATGTTCCTTTCCTGTATGCAATTTCAGGAAAACATCATTTCCCACGTGATGGAAGTAGGTATCAGGTGTGTCTGTACAAAGAGGTGTGTCTGTGTGTTCTTCATACTGTGGGATAAAGTCCAGTGGTAATACCCTTTTTTCTCACTTACATTTTCCTACACTTTTAGTTACCAAATGTTGTCCTCAGAGGTTTCCTGCAAGTCAGCTTTGAAATACAACTAAGAAAAGTAATAACTTAAAAACAAGTCAAGGCAATCATATCTCTGTAACAGCTGAATACAGAAGCGTTTACTTATGATGATGAAGATACAATTATTTCATAACCAACTGGAAATGCTATTAACATACAGGACCTCGGAGTACTTGAAACGTAGTTTAAGTAGTCTACATAACCATACAACTATCCAGGTTATCAGAGGTTCATCAGTAATGTGTTGGTAACAGAAGTAGCTGAGTCCAGTACTTCATACCAGATTTTGCTTTTGTTGCCAAAGTATCCCCATTTGTAATATTTGTTTTGTATCCTCCTCTCTGTGCTATCATTCAACTCACAAACCATAAAAACCTTGTCAGAACTTAGAGTCATTCTGTGCATCTCTGCAACCAAAGCATCAACAAAGTAGCACTTTATCAGAATATTGAGGTCACTTTATCTGCCTTGTGAAACTGCCCACTGGAAACACATTTCATGGTGTAAGTTACACAACAACTCATTGTTAGTGTGAACATTTAAATACTACTTGCGATGAACCTGCAGAGCATTCTATACTACAAATACATTGTTTAGTATGTCAGCTAACCTATAATAAAGGTTTGGTACAAAGATACTTCCAAGAGTTAAGTACTAGTTTACCTTATTTTCCTCAATCAATCCTCAAAAACATACTAGAAAGCAGAACACTTCAGTTTTAGATGTAGGGTAGAACCCAGACTGGCCAAGTATGTCAAAGTTTTTACTTTCTTAGTACTTTTGACTACTTATTTGGGCTGTTATTCAAATGCTATCACAATACAGTGGTTAGCTTCTGACATTAAAGAGCAGAAGGTACTGAATAATCTTTCATTAGCATCACAAGAAAGCAATTTGTAAATGAGCCAGTTCAGTATACAGACTGTAGCTGCAGAGTGCATACAGGTCATCAGCATCTAACACACTTCCTAGTTCAATTAGAAACCATAGCAACTGTTTTCAATATGCAGGGTCTAGACCCTGCAATAAAAGTGTATTAGCAAGGGAAGTGCATAAAATTGATTAACAACTTGCTGCGAAAAAGGTCAAACTCAACAGCTGTGCTTAGAAGCAGCCTTCATCTAAAAAAACAAAAAAATGCAGGCTGAAATGTACTGTCTTGTTTGAAATACTCTGCATTTCTGAATCTTCACAGCCAAAATTAGCTGGTATAATGGAACAGCTTCTTTTTGGCTCCTCAATCATCACAGAAAATGCTCTTCCAGCTTAATAAGCTGCCTACACTGCCAGCTTACAAGCAGCTGCACAGCCCTAAGGCCCAGCAACCAGCTTGAGCCACCACTGCCTGGCAGAGCGAGGCTTACAGATGGGCAATGAGCCCTTCCAACCACGGCCATCTCACTGGGAGCCAGCACCAGAGCTGAGTCAAAGGGCTGACAAAATATTGCTGAAGCCACATTGTACAACTGACTAACTGGAAGCAAATTGTGCCACTGGGAACTGGTTCCAGCCAAGGAGGACAAGGGCACAAATATGCCCCACGCAGCTAGTCATGGGACAGAGCACAGAGAGCACATGCAGGATGAACAACCTTCCCACTGAACCCTCCAGCCACTGCTGCAGCAGTACCAACACCAGGTAAGCACCTCTGCTGCTGGATTTCCAAAGCAGAGCTGAAAAGCCAGAAGAGAGGTTACTTGGAGCACTTCCCTTTGTGGTCTCACTCTATTCAGTGAGTAGAGTGGAGACTTCAGACACTGTCTTCAGAATCAAGGAGCTTAGTGCAGGGTGCATTTGTTTCTCCATCCGAGGAGCAAATTTGCATAGTACCATTTTAACTCTGTCTGGGTGGTGGTTCTCAGTGAGCACCATTATAGCAGCTTCCAGTAATACCTCATTTTCCAAAAACAACAAACTCCTGGGGAGCTTAAGAGAAAGACTACAACACGCAAATGAAGGCAAGCACCTTTGCAATTCAAATCCACCCACTGTAGAGACACCTGTACTTCACTCAAAGTCACTTCCAGAAATAAGCATGTAAATTAACCCGGACTAAACTCCGACCAATTTAACAGTTACAGAGTAACTCTGGACCACGAATAACCTGCAATTCAGGGAGTTACTCCTGATTTACATCAGTAGCTCCCACAGTAGGCAGAGCAGTTATGTTCAGATCTGACCTAACCACTTTTTTCCCTGGCATTTTTGTCCCTTCTTAATGAATCCTGAATGCTTCAGTGTGACTACTGAAGCAGAAATACAGGCTGAGAGTTACTTCAGAGTCTGAGGGGTATGTAGAGACTATTTATCCTCTTCAACCAATAAGACTCATAAACAAGTGTTGACTATTTTGCCCTAACTATAAAAGGGCAGATATAAATAACACTTTTCTGCTCACTGGTGCACAGGCTGCATTGCATTTCTGCTAGCTTGGATCTATCTTACCACTGCCACCTCAACAGTGCTCGTGTTGCTGTCAAAGCAGGTGTGCCTATGACTGAAAAACAGTCTTCTCACCTTGCTGCCAGACACAGGTGAGGCAGGGAAAACATGGGAGGAGGGTGGAGCAGGACACCTAGCGAAGAGGCAGGTTGCTGTGAATTTGCCACATAGAAGGGGAAGTTCAGCTGACAGTCAGTTTGAAGTTGCAGCTGAATTATTTGTACCCAAAGAAAGTGGAAAAATACTGCACCTCGCTGGGTAAGCACCACTTTTGCTGCACTGTTAGGTTCTCTCTCAGCTGCAAACTTCTGCAAAAAGTTTTCTCAACCTCAGCTTGCTCCGGGGTACTTCCAGGTAGAGGTCAACCCACTTCACCTGCTGGTGTAACTAATTTCCACTAATTGCTTTCATCCCAGACCAATCCAAAGGGAACAAAAAAAAAAGTAATTACAGTAATTACTTTTAACAATGCTGCCATCACATGTAGGTACACCTCGAGGAAAAAGTGAAGAGCACCTGAGGTGCACTTTAGGAGAGCAGCCCTAGCTGTAAAGAATTTGTCACCTTTGCTCTTTACTCCCAACATGGGTAATGAAGTCATCTATTGACATGACTCAGGACCAATCCATATAATGCCATCATGAAACAACATTCCAATACTCTCAACCAGCAAGAAAGAATCCTGTATTAATTTTATGCAATCCTAAATTATTACCATTTATGCACATCGTTGAATATATTTTAGACAAATAAAAGTGGATGTTACATTGAGACATAGCAAGGATTTGAAATTTGACATTTCTGTGCATCAGGATAAGAAATCAAGTGTCATGGTTTGAAGAGATTGCTACAGATAGCCAACTTTTAGTTCCATAGACAATGTTGTCAACAAGTGCTCTTTATGGAGAGGCTCTTTGTTACAGTCAGGATGACTCACTATGCTATATACTGCTTACTACCTAGCTGTGCAAAAATAAAAGCCAAAACCCAAAACTACAGTTCTTTGGTCATTACTTTTGTGTGTCTAATTTTCCTCAAAATATTTATTTTTTATAGGAAACTGTCTGGAAATATTCTACTAAAGCTTTTCAATTCAATTTTACATTAGTGCAATCAGTCTCTCCCTTCTGTCTTTTGTTTTTGTTTCAAGCCAGAAGGGAAGTCTCCCAGCTCTTCCTTAATACCAATACAAACCAAGGAAATCTCATTTCTGTCTGTACATGCATGTGAGTCTCACAGGAAAGAAGGCACATGCAATGCTATGGACAACAAACCATTTTATTTTACTTGTTCCTTTAAAACTCTGTTTAAAAAGATAATAAATTTTCCTTCTCAAACCATGCTATGTAATAAAAGAGTTTTAGCATGTAGATTCCATTTAGTTTCCATGAACAAAGCTGATACAGCAAACATACCATGGAAGCCTCCCTCACTGTCATAGGTAGACATTTTTCTCACCAATAAAAGCTTTGTTACATGATATGCAAATTTCTCACCTGTAAGTTGGATTTTTTAAACAAAATTTTGTGATTATAGTGTACGAAAACACATGCATATAGTTAACTTCTCCATATCTACCTAATCTACAAGAGAAAGACTACCAAACTGTGCATAAACATATCACTAACATCAAAACAAGGATATTAATACCCTTAACTACAAGGAACTCAAGAATGTAATGTCAATGCTTCATTTCACATAGGAATTTTTTTTCGTTTCCTGAAGGATATCTCACTTCAACAAAAATCAAGGAAATGAGGAAATACCAAAATTCAAAGTGTCTGCAATTATTTTGTACATTTTTAATTTACCTTGGTTTAGTGACACCAGTAAATACTAAGGATTACAAATTATTTGAAACAGCTTATGAAGCAGCATTCAAACTGCACATGAACAAAACTTTGAAAAACTGACAGAAATCATTCCCAAATCCAGGAAATATTACATATGTAGCATGTCCTTACTGAAATTACGTACTTAGGACTTCTGAGAACCCAGACAACACTCAACAGAGTGAGTTGTCCTGGTTGGAAATACATTTCTCCTAAACCTTCTTCTTCTCTTGCTAGCATATGTAGCTTGGAAAGGGTACATGGCACAGTATTTCATCTCCTGAACACCGAAAATCCGTATGCCCTTGATTTCCCTTATTAGCATAACTGTATTGTTACAATTTCTATGCCATCAACTTGGCAGTGATACAAGCTGAGGTGGCAAAGCAGTAAAGGTGCACAACCTGTAATAATCACAGCTTATAGGAGCTGAGTGTTGTCACAGACTAGAGTCCTGGATAGAATTTTATAGTGTGTATATGTGTGTGTGTATATATATATATGGCAATGTTGTAGTACAGATTTTTATATTATACTTAAAATGGAGGGACCTGAATTTTCATAAATTTTTTAAATCCCTCAACAAAATATCAAGTATTATTTTTCAGAAATTAATCTGCAACTAATCAAATATGAATGTCAGATCCACAAATCACTTCAAATTCAAACTGATATCTCCTTTAACTGAAAGTGTTAAGATTATCCACAAATCACTTCAAATTCAAACTGATATCTCCTTTAACTGAAAGTGTCAAGATTATCCACAAATCACTTCAAATTCAAACTGATATCTCCTTTAATTGAAAGTGTCAAGATTATTCTCACCCTCTATAAATGGTACGTTTCAAATCTTCATATGAAGTGTGACTTTTCCGGTTTTCTCCCTACTTTCATTTTCAATGATGACATGAAGATCAGATAATTTTCAAGTTTCATACATTATACTTAATCTAACATAATTTTGTTGGAACTGGACAACAAACCCAGTTCAAAATACCTAGTTAAGAGTTTAATTATGAAATTCTATGGAGAAAAAAATCAAATATGCTTGTTCTTACCTTGGTAGAAAGACACTTTCCACTACATAGAAGTCTTGCATAAGAACATCTCTGTCTGGTTTTGATGTAAGGTTTCCTACTGTGTATCCTATTCCCAGCTGGATAGCACCTTTAATAGCTGAGGATGCAGTCTGTGTGGAAAGTAAGAATTTAAGCATGAGTTTGCTAAAAGCAGATTTCTGTTCTTTATCAGTAATATTACAGCTAAACACTGACCATTTTCATAATAACAACACCCTGTCATCTTTACATCCTAGACCTCAGTGAAATAACTGATTTTTAATTAAAATATTGAAAAGAATCACTATATACAGAGTGAAACTTTTCAAATTGCCCACATAATTTAGACATGGAGTTCTAACTCAGCACAGAATCACAGAATAGCAGGTTGGAAGGGACCTCAAGGGGTTTAACCTTTCTTGACAAAAGCATGATGTAGACAGGACAGCCATGCATCCTGACAAGCCAAATCTCAAAAATGCCCCATTTTGGGGAATCCACCGTTCTGTGGATATTATTCCATTGGCTGATTGTTTTCACTGTGAAATATTTCCACTTGTGTTCAAGTGGAATAACCCCAGGAATAACTTTAATGCATTATCCCTCATATTTTCCATGTGACCTCTTGTAAAAATAGAGTCTCTATCTTCTTTGTAACCACCCTTCAAGTACTGAAACATGGTGATAAATTTCCCTCAACCTTCATTTCTCAAGGTTGAACAAACCCAACTCTCTCAGTCTCTCCTTACACGTCAGGCTTCCAAGCCCTTTGATCATCTCTGGCCCTTCTTTGGAGCTTTTCCAGCCTGCCCATATATTTTTTTGAAGAATGGGGACCAAAACTGACAACATATTCCAGGTGTGGCCTGACAAACGCTGACAAGAACGGGATAATCCCTGCTGCTGATGCCCTCGTTGATGCAGCCCAGGATCTCACTGGGCTCCTTTGCTGCAGCAGCACATTGCTTACTCATATGGACCTTGTTGCTCACTGGGACTCCCAGGTCCCTTTCCATGGAGCTGCTCCTCAGCCTTGTGCTCCCAGCCTGGGCTGCACTCCTGGATTTGCTTCCCCAGGTGTAAGACCTTACACTTGTCCTTGCTGAACTTCATGAGGTTCTTCTTTGCCCACTCTTCCAGCCTACCCAGGGTTTCCTGCAGGGTGGCTCTCCCTTCCAAAGGGTTCACTTGATCCCTGAGTGACTGAAAGTGCTCTGGGTGACCACTTACAAAGACGTGAAACAGCGTCGGGCCCAACACCAGTCCCTGGGGGACCCCACTTGTGCCAGGCTGCCCGCTGGAAAAGGAGCCATTTACCCCCACTCTGGGTGCTGCCTGAGGGTCAGTTCCCCACCCACTGCACGGGCAGCTTGTCCTGACTGTTACACAACAGCTTCGCCAGCAGGCTGTGGGAGAGCGTGGAGAAAGCCTTGGAGAAACACAGGGAGGCAACGTCCATGGCCTGCCCCACCCCAGCCAAGCAGGGTACTTTGCCATGGAAGGCAGTTGGGTTTGCCAAGCACAATCTGGCCCTGGTGAATCCCTGCTGGCATTTCCTAATTGTGTGCTTCATCTGACCTGTGATGGCTCCCAGGAGGATTCTTTCCATAATATTTTCCTCTGCCTTAGTACTAACCTTCAGAGTGCACAGCCAGACCCCAAACTCCTCAATATTGTGATCACTGCAGCCAAAGTAGTGAAATATTACAAAGCTGGTTTCCTTGGTTAGTGAGCAGCAAGTCCAGCTGTGCCTCATTCCTGGTAAGCACATCTAACATTTGTATGAGGAAGCAGCCCTGTAGCATTCCAGGAATTTGATGGATGTTGTGACCTGCTGTATTGCTCTACCAAGAATGTCTGGATAGTTGAAGTCACCAAAAAGACAGAGGATCTGCTACCTAAATGTTGCCTAAGTGACCCAAATATTGCTTCTTTTTCCTTATCTTCTTGGTTTGGAGGTCAGTAGCAGATGCCCAATTTAAGATTCCCCTTGGAGATGTCCCTTCTGATCTTGACCCAGAGGCATTTGATAGGGCATCCATAGTCACTGTAGTTGACTTCTATATGTTCATGTTTCACTTTTAACCCAGAGCACAACTCCTGCTTTTCTACTTTCCTGTCTGTCTTGACAAAACAGATAATGTGATCTTCTTAAGACATTTGAATCTGACAGGACATTCAAATTGTTTCAGGACTGCAAAGCATGCATTATGTTCTGGAAAAAACCAGCCACAAATTCCAGGTAATTGTACATGCATGCCAAGGCATCATGATACAAGCTTATGGCTTAAATGCTTATTTTAGAGGCAAATAAATATATTTATTACATTCCGCCTAACAGTTAGTGCAAGAGATCCATTGACTGTGGGGAATCCAGAGAAAAATGAAAGAGATGGGGAAAGCAAAATCCCTCCATAAAAATCTACCCTTATAAAGTGCAATGACTAAATTTAACAGCCAGAGCTTGCAGGACAGAGAAAATGCATAACAACAGCATAAAATTGCGATAGTATATATGTGTAAACTGAGACCATCTCTGAAAATTTCCCATGCTGCATAGACAGTCATGTTGCATGGATTAAAAAAAAAATGGCAGAAGTACTCAAAATCAGTCAAGAAAGGAATTTTTAAGAAAGCATGGGAGGAGTGAATAAAGAAAGCCATTGGGTAGAGAAAGAATACCATGTGGAAGGGAGTATCTTCCCTTGCATGACCACATTTGAAGACAACACGTTGTCCCTGATTTTAGGTTTTGCCTCCTACCTACCAAACAAGCAAGAGACTAACAGAGGAAGCAAAGAACACCAGAAGTTTCATTATCAGAACCACTTCAGCACTTGAACAGAACCATTTCAGGAGTGGAAATTACATAAGAAGTGGTTCAAGTAAACAAAAGATACTTTTGTTATAGTTCTTGGAACAGCATATACTAGAGTGGCTGCTTATTTTCAGAAAAGAAAAGACAGAGATGTCTAGCTCTTAAATAATTAAGACATGCACACCAAGCAGAACTTATACTTGCATAACAGTTTAGAATCAGAGATTTGGTGGGAACAAACAACACTCCATTCTGAAAGTGCTACTTTGACTAGTAAAAAGATTTGGCTTTGTGTCATAATAAGAGTCACATTTTTCTTTCCTTGAAAGGCTTCTATTCATGAATGATTAACGCTCAACAAAAGCTGTAATTATGTAACTTTGATCACACCAATACACATACAAATAGTTTCTGCTTCATTGCTGGATGCCCATCTTGTTCACTGTCCCAGCAAGTGGCTATGACTGAAAGAACAGTGGATAGTACAGTATAGCAGAGGACATGCCATTCCAAATAAACCCTGACAAAACCCACCAAACTTCAAAAACATCCAAGACAAGTATCCTGGCAACGTGATTTCAAAAGGAAATCTCTGGATCATCTTTCAAGTTCATAAAAATATCCTTAGGGTTTTTTTCTAATTCAAAAGATCTACAGACTTGTAGTCTCTGGGAGGCAGAATTAAGGCCTTCTACTACAATGACACAGACCTTTCCTACAAGGTTACCTTCTTGTTAATCTCCACTCCTATTCAAGTGTGTCATCAGTAACCACCCATCATTTCTGCAGCAACCACAGAAGGTCGTTTAGCAGAAAAGTAATGTTATGAAATCATTCAGAATACTTTAACAACTGCTTTGAAAAAAACTGAGAGCTGCTACAGCACATTGAAGGCAGCTACTGGCCCAAAGTCCACTCTTTGTCAATCACCACTAACACCAAAGGCTGGTAACCCAGTATGCCCTTAGCAACAGACAAGTAGTTGTTTTCACAACCCATAAAATAAAAACAAAACAAGCCTTGGAATTTGTCTTTAAAACACCACTTGTCTTAGTTTATTATTATTATTATTATTATCATCATCATCATTAAATCCAAGAAAAAGATAAAGAAGCTGCTTCTTAAACCTTAGGGGAAATGTTCTTGAAACATCCATTTTATTACTACAAAAATGTATTTATTGGAAACTGCAAATGCAACTGGAAAAATAGAAGTCTCATGTGAATTTTTCATTAATTGAGCACCTCTTTTAATGCCCAAGAAGGCAGCAAAATCTAGTTTCAAACTTAAGCCCCTTATTTATTTCAATTTGTCTTGAATACTCTTCTGCTGCAAAGCAAACTATAAAATTCAGCAACCTTCTGTGCCATGGGTTTTTCAGTCTTTTAGAGAGTGAAATAAATTTTTCTTCCTATTAGCCTCATGAAAAGGTTCAGAAAATGGCCCTGAGACCATTTATTAGCTGTAACTGTAAAGCTGACAGTGCACAGTGACAGTACAGTGACTCCCAGATCATTTAACCTATTATCAACCTTCTGAAGCTCAAGAATTATTAAGGGATGAGAATAACCAGCAGGATAAACAAGTTGATGAATTTTAGGTTATGAAAGTGATTGAATTTGTAAAAAATGGTGTACACTATGACAGCTGTCTTTGTTACATAAAGGGGCACAAAAAAGCAAAACTTCTCCCACCCTCCTTTTGCTGTTTAGGATATTACTCTCTTCTGCACAGGTGCTTTGATGTTTTTATCCCTGCATGACAAACTTAAACTGTTCTCATTATGATGAAACATACCTTTGCCTCTTTTAGTCAAAGCTAACTATATATTTTTTCTGTATTTGTCATATGGCTTTGCTAAAAGAGCTTGTAGATAAGACAAATTATATGCAGACTCATAAAGCATAACAGCAGTACATAATAGAGAACACAGGTACATGGAATATTTGCACCACTGATAAATATTCTAGTACTCAATGCACTGTTCTCTTAAATTACTTTCTCTGCAGATTGGTCTTCCACTTGCTCTACATTATTCTAAGCTGAAATCCTTTTTCAGAGTAGCAAAATAAATGAGAACTTAAATCCCCTCAAATCAGGTCTTAAGTTTGCACATGATCCCACAAATATACTAAGAAGGATTTAGACATTGTTTTTCCTACAAATAATCACTTTCAGGTAGCCTTACAAAATTAAATGTATTATTTTCATAAAATAAAGGTGTTAATCAGACACACATAATACATATAAAGGCAGTTCACATTCAGATAACAAAAAAGAAAAAAAATAAACTAACTGAAACGATCTAACAACTGTACAACTTAGGGACAAGGCTACCAAAAGGATTGAAATATTCTGACCTTTAAAGTAAACGAAAAAAATGAAATTCAAGGATGGCAAAAATATGGATACTGTAATTACAGAAAGTAAATTATAAATTGGCCAATAATTATTTCTGTTAGAGTGTGAAGGTTGTAAGTAACTGGTAAACCTAACAAACCATTAATGTGTTAGTAAGTGTACAGACTACCTTGTACACAAGGATTTTAGATATGGTAAATGGATTTATTCTTTTAAACGAGTGTCCTTATAATTTCTTGGTAATTGTATGGGACTATTAATAGCATAAATCATTTAAGAAACCACGAGCAGGATGGAGATGAGCAGGAGGACACAGGCTTCATCTAATTTAATAGAAATTCCTTTCTATTGTCATTTCCGTTCATCTTTCAATCTTAATTGCTCTTTGCTAAATCTATATACATTTCCCATAACATGCTCATGAAATGTAACTCTAACATTCTTGGCTTCTTCAAAAGCAGGCATCCTAGGAAAACCCTTTAGGATTTCATGAATGTGAACTTTGTCCTTGTTTTTGTGTTCTCCCCTTTTACAACATTTTATTGCAGCTGAAGTTTGACCTGTGAACTTTCTGGGGTGAAGAGGTGATTTTTCCAGAAGACAGCTGGTTTATTGCAGGTGCCATAAAGCAATGAAGAGAAATTAACTCTGCCTCATAAATTCTACCTCATTATGACTCTGGAAGGCAAAATGATGCTTTCTTTCACCTTCTCTACTACTGTCATTCAAACAGATTTTAAAATCTGCCAAATGAAATGGCACAGACACCTAGTTACCATAGTTCTTTGTAAGAGATGGGGAGAAAGAGACATCTGAACAAAAGCCTTCAGTGGTTAACACTGTTTTGCAACCATGCATCCCACAAAGCAGTTGTCACTAGTTCATTTTTCTTTCCTACTATATGTGGAGACATCTGCTTTCATCTCTCACTATCACCCCCTTCTCCTCTGTGGGACAATGAACTGTACTGGGGTAGAATAGCTACCTGCCTTCAGGCAAAATTGTCAGTGAAATAAATAGTTTTTTTAAAAAAGGAAGAAAAATATTCATAGATCTCACTTGATCAAAATTGTTGAAGCCACAGGGCTGATGCCAGATCTGAATTTTCTACTACAAGTAGGCATTTGTCCTTCAGCTTTACTAGTTACCATAAGTACCAGGAATCCACCCATACTATCGCTTCCATGCAAACACAGTTTATCTTTTCCAGACTTCTGAGAAGATATAACCTGCCATAAATTGTGTAAACTCTTAGGCCAAACCATCTGAGGAGAATGCATGTTGAAAAACAATACGTCACCTCCAAGAGATATTTGGAAAGAGCTCACTTAGAATATTAGGAAATTGCAATTACATTTAAGATGTTCATGTTGCCTAGTCCATTGCTTCTGCACTAGATCTGTCTGGAGTGCCTGCTGTGCTTACAGTCTTGTTGAAACAACACTTCTTGAGGCTGCTTCCACTGAAACTTCTGGATGGATGTGGCTACCTCAGATCAGCATGCTTTCTGCAGCTGACACATAATCAATCACAAACAGGGGACATAAAAATAGTTACCAGAAAAGTCCATTAAAATAACTAATTGTACTGTTTCTCCACAAGTTGTAACTACAGGTCACTACAGCCACAGCACCCCTCCAATCTTTCTTCAGTTCACACTGCTCTTCTCTCTAGCAAATGTTTGCCCACCTTCTGCAGGTAACACTTCATGGAGATGGACTCCTGCCCATCATATGTGTGTGTGTGTGTGTTTGTTACAGTTCAGCTGCAATCAGAATGATTTTCTGATCCAAGCTGAATCTGATCTCCCTTCATTTTCCAAAATTGGATTCAGGTGACCCCATGGCTTTCAATTAATTTTTCCTCAGTTTCAAAACATTTATGCTGAAGCTTCAAGACTAGCCATGAACCCAACTATCTTTGAGGAAAAGAATTTGAGACCTCTGAGCTTGGAAGTAGCCATAGCTCCAGACAAAATCACTAAAGACAGTCATTTCAGTATCTTTGCAGAGGCATAAAGCCTGCCATTGAGGTCCCAGTGCAGTAAAACCTCCAGTGGTGAAGTTGTAGTGTCTACAAGAAAAAGTACCCTACCTGCAGGCATTAGATGTAGGGCATAAGCCAATGCCAAAAGTGATGGAGCAATGCTGCTTGCACATGTTTGCAAGCTCTAACAATAGGTGGCTGACTTCCTTTATCCAGGCAAATTCCCCTTGCTCCTGGCAAAGTGACTCACACTTAGGTTACAAAGTCTTGAACAAGTTACATAAAGTGCTTGTAATATACTAAACAGAAGAGCTGCAAGATGTGCAATAACAGGAAACAAACTCTAATCATACACTTGTGTGGCAGCCTTCAGACTAAATGTAGAGATTGTGGCAATTCAGTAACAGATTTTCACAAGTGCACATTTACATCTGTTTTATTTTCTGGTGTGATTTTCTTCTATACTCTAATGTGCTTTGACAGACCTGTCTGTGCCTCAATCTTGCCACCACCCTGTTATTAAGCATCAGGATGCTACTGAAATCTGATTTGACAGAGAGCGGACTCAGGGTCTGATTGATGACATTGCAATGCAAAAACTGCATGTGTGTCAGCAACTTCTCACAACAAAGTCTGGAAAATAGGAAGAAAATGAAAAAAAGTGGCAACTATGTACTCCAGATATCCATGACAAGACTGTGATGAATACCCAAGAGAAATCATAGTCTGGTGACCAGAGTTTTGCAAGCATGCAATGGAAAAATAACCAGTCTCTTTGATGTCCCTTAACCTGTTTCTGTCTGAGAAAAACCCTCACAAGAAAAAACAACCACAAACCCAACCAAACAAAAAAACCCAAACCAAAAGCAAAAGAAACACAAGGCTAACCCAACCTAACCAACAAAAAACCTCCGCCTGAAAGAACTGGCCACAGTCTGCACAATTTACAATTTCTTTGATCTCAAAGTTATTTTAATTCTCTACCTTAAAAGCTGCATGGATCATATACCTGTGAAGCGTCTCTTCCATTAACTAAGTTCTTTGATCTGGGTGACTGAAACACTTCATTATTCATATTAACACTGTAGACTTAGCAACTTCTCAAAATTTACAAATAGACAAAAAACTTGTAAGTAATTTCGGATTATAACTTTTGTGGCAAATGCATGCAGCTGAACAGGTTAGCAGCCCCACCTTAAATAACTCCATTTATAAGAGAGAAAAACATCCTGTATTTCAGAAGGGAGAAAAAAAAAAAGACAACTAAAAAACCCCAAAACTAGTAAACAGAAAGTTGTGTTCCCTCTTCTCTCAAGACTTTGACTAGATAATAACAGACAATTAAAAGCCAGAAGAGCATTTATGTAGAATGCAGCAGCAGAAAAACTGAAAGCTAAAAAAGAAAACAGTGGAATGAAGAAGCATGATTCATAATAGAAATCATGCTCTGTCTTGGTCCAGTTATGCATTTCAGAGTCTGAAAGGATAGGGTAGCAGTGCTCATACAAGCCCTTTCACAAGGCTGTAATAATGTAAGAAATTTCTTGGAACTTCAAGATGTTTACATTCATGTAGCTGGCAAGTCAGCTAACTACTGTAGGAAATTAAAGAACTGGAGATTCAGTTAATTCAGATTAAGATATTACCTACCTCTTCTATTTTAGCTGAGATGAACAAAATAATAAAGAAAATATTGCAGGAATATAAAGTTCCAGACAAAAGATAACCTTATAGACAATTTAATATTCTGGAAAGTTTTATTGTGGATGAAGTCAGAGGTGCTCTCCTAGAGAAAATTTGTTTTCACCTAACTCACATTAACTTAAAGCACTGAAAAACAGCCATTACTACAGAAGTTTGTAATATATGCCTAGTAGTTATAACTAATTGACATAGATTCAGGAACATATGGAACATATTGTACTGCAAAAATCCTAGAGGTCAGAAAGAAGCTTCTCCACTATAAACAAAATTCCTTTCTTTCCCCTCACAATGAACAGAGAAGTAATCTCTTTCGGAACTCTGCCAAGGCCAAACATACTAAAGAACTACAAGCCACAGCACAAGCCAAGGTACTGACCTCTGCTTTTCTAAGCTGAGGGATACAAGCTTCTATACCTCTGTTATGCTAAAAAAAAAAAAAAAAGGGAAAAAAAAGTGGAAGTGAAGTCTCCAAACAATGAGTGTAGGTAAGCAAGCACAGTCTGACTTTAGCACTAAATTAGTGTCTTGCCCAAGTGTTTTCTCTGTGGTGAAGGGCAACAGTAGATTGGAGCAGAAACTGTCCCAGTAGCTGAAAAAGCATTAGCTGAGGAAACAAGCTCTTCCCCAGCCAAGACTTCTGGATAAAGTGGAACAGGGAGTCACAGGAAGGACTGTAAGTATTTTTCAACCAAACAAGTATAACAATATATGACTGGAGAACTGTAAACGCAAACAAGCCTTCTATAGAGCAAGATCTCTCTGTGTAACTTACCTGAAACCATGGAATTAAATGAGAAATGACATGAAATGCCTCTGATGAACACCAGTCCTACCAGGCTTACCCTGTACTTCCTGACATACATTATTGATACCTCTGAGCATTCATTAAAAAAAAAGAAACAGGTATGTGGAATATCTGAAGGAGATGAGGATCACAGAATCACAGAGTGGTTTAGGTTGGAAGGGACCACCAGTGGGGTCATCTCGACCAACTTCCCTGCTCAAGCAGAGTCTTCAAGATTTAACAGAAGGTGCAAGGTTTCTAAGTAATTTGGCTTTAGAAAAGAGAGACACTGTTAAAAGTGAGGCATCAGGCAAATATATGCAACCAGTTAGATCTGCATGGATAGATTTTGAGATCAAAATTTATTAATATTTTATTAAAATTATCACAAAAAGGAAGAGCATGAGGATAATATTTGGTAATAATACTAAGCTATTAGGGGCATATGCAACACAGGGTCTTGAACAGTTGAAGGTGTAATTATGTGAAAAGGAAATAAATTGGCATAAATTAAAACAACTGGGGGTTCAGGGACAGAACTTGGAGGTGATAGTCACTGTGATCTGTCAGTGTGATGGGGCTGTGAATCCCAGCTCTTGTCAGAGGTACTTCCAGTACATACACAGTAGAATTTGTGCCATAGTGAAAAGACTTCACATGGCTTCCTCTGAAATGTTGCGAATTTATAGTTGAAAAGGAACAGAGAAGAGTATGTGGGATGACCAGGGGGAATGGAAGCTTACCTACAGCTACTACTAGTCTAGTCTAGCAACATAAACATGCAGAAGTATTCACATTTTTTCCTTTCTCATACTAACTGTCAAGACAAATTTCGACTTCTGTCTTTTAAAGTTGTAAGTTGGGAAATTTAAACTAACCTGTATTTAAACCAAATATTATTTCCTTTCTTTTCTGAGAAAATTATCTGGAATGCTAAGGCCACCCAGATACTGACAATGTAACTGCCAGAAAAAGGGGTGGGGGAAGAAATAGCTTATTAATCTCCTTGACTTTACCAGCAGTACTGTAAGCAATACCTAGAAATTAAAAATCCTAATCACTGTATGTACTGCAGAAGGATGTGGTCCTCTGTGCTGGATTACAGATATTAATTTAAAAACAGAATCACCATTTCTTTGAGGTGATCTGTCAAAATAATGATCAAATTCAGTAGCTAACAATTTGTGTAAATATGTGAAGAAAAATTTGCATTTATAGCTCAGCTTAGTTATCAAAATTGCTAGTGGACCTAAATTATGCTGGTCACAGACAATCAATATCAGAAAAATAAACCCCAAACCACTATCAGCAATACCTAAATGGACCATTGATGCATGCTCCTACATTAAGTATGTCCTCTCTTAAACATCTCTTTTTCAAAAAATACTTAGTAAATAAATAGTGGTCTGTTTGGCAAAGTACTAGAAAGGCACTTTTCTTTTAGGGTTTGTAGTCTAGACACACCGTATAAACGTTCAAAGCATTTGGAAACTTAGTAAATTTCTCACAACAGTGTTTAAGCCCAGAGACGTATCTGTTGCTACAAGCAAAGAATTTTCATCAATCTAGCAAGATGGTATACTCTAAAACTGGACTGAACAAGCTTTAAATAGTCAGCTCTGCAGTGCATAGAAATACCTTATGATTTCACAGATAGGATAAAGTAATTTCAAAAACTCCATGGAACATGTTTTATTTGTTCTTGGTTTTAGTCAGTTCTGAAATATATTCATATTCAGCAGACCTGAATTGCTGACAGGAAGGGAAAAACATACAATAAAAAGTTTGAAGGTTTTATTTACCTTTTTATATGTTTTCTCTTCATTTGGCTTTCCAGCAGTAACAGCTCCATTTTCAGTAACAGACGACATCTAACAACAGAAGCTTAAGTTATAAAGAAGGTATTTGCTTTACAAAAGTAATTGTTCAGAAAAATCATAGAATTTATTATCCATTTTTGCTAAATTCAAACTTTTCAGAGGACAGCACACTACCAAGATCAGTGACATATCTAGGATATTCCTGTAAGTATTTTCCACACAGACTAAAAGGTAGGCACTGGCCCAGGAATATGTCCAGCATATGACAGATTCTACATGACTGCTTCTTTTCCCCAGCCCAGTAGGAGTGAAATCTTGCTCCTCAGCCTACTGCATGAGATGTTCTTGAAAGGGCAAAACTATGATGCTTGTCAGCCAGATATTCAGAGGCATGTCTCAGAAGTCTAAGGTCCTTAGCTGCATTGATGTGCTGTATCTCCTTGAAGTAGCAGGGAGATCACAGAATCACACAGAATTACAGAATATTCTGAGTTGAAGTGACCCACAAAGATCACTGAGTCCAGTTCTTAAGTGAAGGGCCCACACAGGGATCGAAGCCACAGCCTTGGCATTATTAGCATCATGCTCTAACTATTTGACATTGCATCTCATCACAGCTGTAAAGCCACGCTAGACCAAGAATAAACCACTAAGAGAGAGATCAGTCAGATCACTCAGACACACAAAACAAAAAGGCACAATGACATGGTTTAAAATAATTCTGGATTTTACCACTATTTTCACAGTGGCACTATACTTACCCTTACAGACAACAGGTCATCTGGAGCTAAGAGTGAAGATCAAGCCATTCATTGGTGGTGTTAATGTTTTCCACAACCTATTAGAAGAAAAATCTGTCATCACTATGCCTTAATAAATTCCCATCTCACAGAATAGCTGTAGATTTCCTTTTACTACTATACTTCAGCCCAAGCAAGCATTCAGCTACAAGTGAGGCTTTTCAAGAATCATGTCAAATAACTTGGTTACTATACTTAGAACTTACTATACTTAGAACTTACTATAACTTGGTTAATATACTTAGAAACTAGCACTACTACATAGGAGGGAATCAGTGCAGAGTAATTCATTTTTGCCCTAGATATTTCACCCCTGTGGCACAAGCAGATCTAGTGTAAAACATTTATATAGAGCAGTACACATACATACTCTGGAGTGTTGTATAGTTACATGTGCTATTAATCTTATAGTCTTATAACCTCCAAACATTTATAAGAAATAGCTGTGACAGTTTGGAAGACAGCACAACGAAAAGTCACAGATAACAAATAAAAAAAAAATCTCATGATACCTTAAATGAGAAGAAAATCTCATTTGTCTTTAAGCAGTACAAATAGTATCTTGTATATAACTAAAAATAGATTTTAAAAAACTATTTTAAGGCCTCATTCCCTAATTTTAATTTTGCATTAATCTCAAGGGTATACTTAATAACACCAAGAAACTTTAATAAAAGGCTTCAAAGTCAGTATTTTTCTTTTCTTCAGAGAAGCACCTGAGTAAAAAAAAAAAGGGGGGGGGAGGGGGGAAACAACAAATAGAAACTTGGAATTTCTGAGAAGAAAATAATGCCTCCTTAGAAAAACACACTTCTTACATTATATACAAGTATTTTCCTGCTGCAGCTAACTGCATTCTTCATTGTAGCCTCCATAAAAGTAACGTGTCTTAATCAGTAATTCCTTCATTTAGATGTGCATTAGTAGTCTCCTATACATTGAACTCCTACTTAAAGGCAATGACTTAGTTTTGATACCTTTTAAAATTGTGTGTAGTTCATCTCACTCACCTATATTCACATATTTAATATTAATATTCATGCATGCTTGCAACTCTATCAGTACACAAAGGCACTAAGAACTCACTAAAACAGCTTTTGTCATTTTAATCACTCATAGGAGACTTTTAAAATAACTGATCACTGGGTTAAAACACCAATCCCCACCCAGGCTGTTGCTCTCCACACACCTCCCAAGACTATTGATACAATATGATGTTCTACTATATACCAAACTTCCTAAATTATGAGCACACATACTCAGCAAAAGCCAAAAATTAATGCAAGATAGCACCTTTCTTTCAATAAGTTAGCTGAAGAAAGCACTCATGCTAGACATGGGAGAAAAGCCTGGGTTTTTTCCCAGCACAGACAGACAAATTATCCAAGAACACTTCATTGATGTGAAAATATACCCCTGCAATGCTGACAACAATAAGAAAACAGACAATGAGAGACCAAGTTCAGTAACTACCAAATATAAAACTCATACACCATAAAGAAGGTCGTTTTTTCCTATATGTGTCAGTTTATTTCCTGAAGGCATCCACAATAGATTTACTTTGGTTCTAATCTTCTGAGAAAGAGAACACACAGCTCTATCTTCACTGTGGTGGTGTTAAACCACTTCCAGCATCTTTGCTGTGACAAACATCTCCTCTTCCCTGCTAACAAGTTTTTGCAAAGCAAGTATTACTTTGCGTATTTTCTCCCTGCCCCAGAGCTACTGAAGCGGCACATGGTGCCCTCTCACATGCTTTATAATGTGCAGAGCAATAGCTACTGTCTCAGTTCTGACGAGGTTTAACAGTTCAAAGACAGGTCACAACTTAGTCTTGGACTCGCCTCCAGGCTAAGCTACAACTATTTATTTTTTTAGTTACCATAGCAGGAAGCTACTGTAACTAAAGCACTGAATCTCTGTAGGTACCTGAGGAAGGAAAAGCTGACAATAAAGTAAGACACGGGGTAGGGGCATCTATAGAGCACAAAAACATTTAGTTTCAAAGATATTGTAGTGTGCTGACTTTGGCTGGAATAAAGTTAATTTTCTTCGCAGTAGGTAATGTGGGGTTGTGTTTTGTATTTGTGCTGGAAACAGTGTTGATACTTCAGGGATGTTTTCTACTCTTGCACAGTGCTCACAGCAGCATCAGGGCCTTTTCTGCTCCTTGCTGTGCCCTGCCAGGGAGTGGGCTGGGGATGCACAAGGAGCTGGGAGAGGACACGGCCAGGACAAGTGGACCCAACTGACCCAAGGGATATCCCAACCATATGGCATCATGGCCAGCACACAGAGCTGCGGGAAGAAGGGAGGGAGGACGGTCAAAGTGACGGTGTTTTCCTTCCCAAGTCACCATTAGGTGTGATGGGGCCCCGCTCTCCTGGGAATGGCTGAACACCTTCCTGCCCATGGGAAGTGCTGAATGAATTCCTTGTTTTGCTTTGCTTGCATGCACAGCTTTTGATTTACATATCAAACCATCTTTATCTCAACCCCTGAGTTTTCTCACTTTTACCCTATTGATTCTCCCCCCCATTCCATCAGGGGCTAGTGAGTGAGCCAGTGTGTGGGGCTCAGCGGCTGGCTGGGCTTAAACCATGAGTGAAAGATGGCTGTAAAGATCTCCTTTTTAGCTTCTTGGATGCTATGCTACTTGATGACAAAGAAAGAGAAACATTAAAGTACAATAGGAGTTTAAAGAGTATTTTTCCCAAATACTTGAAGAGTCAACATTTTGGTCACAAATCTCACGTGCAGCAAAAACTGCCATGATGTGTACAGTTCCTGAAACACAAATTTACATCCTTCAGTTCCAGCCTTCTGCTCTGAACATCTCCTAGTCCTAAATGCACACTTTTAAAAAAAATCACATCTATTAAATGTATGCTTCAGGAAAAAAAAAAAAAAAAAGTGTTTCACAGTTTAGTTTCTCACACTAGAATCATAGAACCACATGCTTCTTAACTAACACAAACTGCAATTTCCATCACTCTCGGGGAAAAGTGCCATATGCATTTTCCCTTGGAGCTACAGGGACACATTTTTAATTTCTCTGATCAGCCAGAAGCCCATGATGTCAACACCACCCTGCCCACCACATAGTTGGCATTTTGAGAACTGAGATGACAGACAGCAAATGTGAGCTTCCTACCCAGCTTTGAGTTCTTGTTCTTGAATTTTTAATTCCATATTCCTTGTATTGCCAAAATTTATGTTTTACTAACAGCATAAGGTATTCATTTTTCCAGATTATAAATAACCACCTGTTTTTACACAATCTCAGTTGCTGAGACCCAACTCACATGAACAGGTACTGGTAGTTTCACCTGAGTAGCCTCTCAGCTCAACTGCAAGATAAGTTTAGAACCCCCAACAACTTCATTGAAAGCCAACATCCATGAAAAATGCTATTGGCTGGGTTCCTACAGGCCCATATATTAGTTCATTCAACCAAAAAGCAGTTCTGCTTTCTTTCCATTACCATTAAAACATATTTTTTTTTGTTTTTGGAGAATGCATTTTTTACCATATTTAGACCATTTTCTTAAACAAGCCCTTTTTTAAAAGCACTAATAAAACATGATGTTGAGGAATCACTCCACATAAAAGCCACATAGCTTTTCACTACACATACTGCCTTGTTCTGATTGACAGCTAAAATTGAAATATTTTTCCTAGCTTTTAAAACAGACATATCCCTGGGTGTACCACTGTCAGGCTTCTGCAGTGAGTTAGTACAGCTGAAAAGTGAAACCTCACACAAAAACAAAACAAAATTAAATGAAACTTTGAATTTGCCAGTGTGCAGAGGGAGAATACTAAAAATTAAAGAATACAAGAAAATTATGCAAGTTTAAGATTAATAATACAAAAATAAAATAGACTGTATGGGGCAGATTTTTCAGTTTGAAACACATAATGCAGTTTCAGGAAACACTTGGGGTTTTCTTTTTTTGGCAAGTGAATGCAGTGGGATGGAATACACAATTTTGGAATTAATCCAGAAACTTCATTCTCATAGTTCCATGCATTTCAGATTACCTATTTATTTAGCTGCTTTCTAATCCTTGAACAGTTCTCTTTCACCAGGAGGACACAAAATCCTCAGAATGTGACAGATGACTGCTCAGAAAAGCACAGAGTCTTATATTAAATTCATACCAATGATACTGACTCAGCACCAGACATAAAAAGATTATCAGAATAGTCAAATGACTGTCCTACGTAACTGGGAGTTTACACACCAAGACTGCATGCTTTCATGATCACAGCAGTTTGTCAGCACAACATGTAAGGATGTTGACAAGAATTTCTAGTCCTACAAACTGCATTTATAGTGAATTCCATTAAAAAGAGTCATCAGGTTAAATTCCTCCATAGCCCCTGTCTCCCCTCTGTTACTATTTTGAAGCAACATCTTCTAACACAACTGTGAAAACCACAGTCATTTCATTACTGCAAAACTCACTTGTACTGGTGAGATTTGTCCAGACGTATTTTCCTCATGGAAGCTGTGAAAGTAGCTTTTAAAGTCAGTTCTTCAACTCACTAAAAGGACTTGCAGATCTACAGGGCAGCATTCTTCCACCACACTGGGGACAGTCGCACACTGCCCGATTTCAGCTCCAGTGTGAAACTGGAGACCTTTGTTACACAAAATTTTGCCAGAAGGAGCAAATCTTCTAAGATGAAAATGCTCTACAGTGGAAGAACTCCATGAACATGTTCTCATTAATGAAAAGCTTCTTTTCATATTTGTTCTCTTGTGTTTCCTCTCACAAGCTCAAGTACCTAAAAAACCATTCATGGTATTCTTGGAGTTACCTAAAAGCAGCTCCAAGATCAAAAGGCACTATTAAAGCTAACTCCCCTATTTCTTTGAAATTATAAAGACTTCATACCTTCTTAGGCATTGAACAAACATCTCTTGCAGATGATGCCTTT
>VZRX01009533.1:56657-87639 GCA_013398075.1 Notiomystis cincta | reverse complement strand
AATTCAGTTTTCTATTTTTCTTTTCTTTACTGCTTTTCTTTTTTTTTTTTTAAATAATATCCCAAACACTAGTTTGCAGAATAGATTTGCTTTGTACCAGAAGCACACATAGACATCTGAGATCAATCCTACGTGCTCCCATATCTGAAGCATCTCAGGAGCAAAAGATAATATACCTTTTTCAACCAAGGTATCCTGAGAATTAAGTAAATGTTTACATGATGCAATGGACTCAATAATAATTAAAAAGTCACAAAAAGCTTCAGATCTGAAAAAATTTGCATTTTCAATCTGAGAGCATTTATTCCATCCCTGTAATGCCTCCTTGCCAATTGCCATGACTTCCACTCTTCAGAGAGGTATTGAAAGATTTCCTATGTTTTTCCAGACACCACTGCAAAAGTATAGCAAACTTTTTACTGCATTGTAAATACTATTAATTTATGCCACTAAAAATGTAATTTAAAAAAAAGAAATCTATATTTTCTGTCAATCTGGCAGGGAAAAAAAAAGTGTCATAGGAATTTAAAGAAGAAGGTGGGGAAAAGTAAAGAAAAACCCTGAAAAATTAGGTCTGATACCTTGTCAAGTTCTCCCTACCCACAACCGATGATGGAGATTTTAAGGGTGACTGAAAATAAAATTTCTATGTACAATTTGTGATAGTACCGTAGTTGCACTAGTGAAAACTGGAAAATGCTGTTCTTGCTAATTAATGCTAGGATGAACAATTTCAGAGTGAACAGCTAAAAACAGCAGATCAGAAATTGTATAGCCTGGGATGCCTAACAAGAAAAGCCAACCAACCAACAAAAAAAACCAAAACCAAAAACCAACCAACTAACCAAAAAAAGCCCTGATTAGTCTACCTATCTGATTTCTTTTTTATTTTGCCTCAAGAATAGTAAGACAAAAATCAGTAGTACGCAAAGTGATGAAATTCACAAATAAAGTAAAAGGGAAAAAAATTCTCATCTTTCTCCTGGTGTTTGTAATACCATCAGGCCAGCACAAATGCTACAGAGAAAGCAGCAAGCAAAAACCAACACAAAACTGCCATTTAGACTCTTCATCTACTCTAAGTCATGTCAGCTTAACACCATCTTTATTTACCTAGCTTTAATAACACACATTAGTTTCAGTGCCCTGCCAGATCTTTTAGTCTCTCAGCAACTAATCTGAGCACAATGCTACAATTCTGATACTGATTGATTTCTACAGTTGCCCTTCCCTCCTTCCTCCCCTCAGTTTCAGGAATATGTCACAGTACTTGGATGTCTTTTAAAAATGTCATAATAGAATTTTTTTTTCTTAGTTTGCTGGCTGGATTTGAAAAGTAGTTTATCATACTATTCATACTTCAAAGAACATATGTTCATATTGTAATGCTTTGATTTACTGCAAGAAAGATGATCTGACCTCTCTTCCTCCTTTAGCTGTCAGAAGGGAAAAAATGAAAACAGAACTTCAGAAAATATCACCTCCATCAAAGTTTACAAATACTCAGAAAACTTGTGATTTCCCAGAAGATTTGACAATCTGCAAGAGTCCCTTCCCCTTCCATTTAAAGTGGTACTCCTTATGAATTAACCTATTCTTCAAGGTGAAACACACTACCAGTGTAATATCCAGAGTCACAGAAACAGCCACAGCAGAATCACACACTACAGCTACAAATCATAACCTTAGTTTCAAAAATAATCTCCTGTGATTCCTTCAGATGGAACCTTTCTTACAACAATGGGAATGAAACTGAAAATTCACTGAAGTAACCAAAGTGTAGAAGTCCTTGGAAACACAGCACACTGTGCTCCTTGCACAAAGCACATAGATCTGCATTTGTAACTTCTTTATCTACTCTTTATGTATTTTGTGAATTCTGCATGTCACAGATAATTTGCAAGGAAGAGGTGGGTTAGGGTCTGCCCCTCTCCATGAATTTCTAGATTCAGAGGGCCTTAAATCTATCTTGCACCTCTAGTGCCTATCAGCCTCCTTAACCTTTACTTAACTTGCTTAACTGTTGTGTCTTCTGCTCTCCCTAGAAGCACCTGAGGATCTCTTACGTCTGTCCAAACACCACCTCTAAAAGCAGAGCAAACTTTCTACTGTGTACTATATAGTGTTGATGTCTTAATAACTAAGGCACTTTTCCAAATCAGTGAGCTCAGACCAGCAATCAGAAAGAACAAACATTTGATCTCTGACATAATTGACGTCACATTGTGTATCTTGCAGAAACTGTTAACAGGCCCTCCTTTTACAAAGTGAAATGGCTCCATTAACTTCTCGTTATTTTGTAACAGTCTGAAAGCATACAAAGCAGAAAGGCATATTTGTACATAGCCAAAGAAGACTTCCCAATTGCTACTTAGATTTTCACAATTCTGATTTCATGTACCAATAGTAGTAGTTTTTAGAAGACAGGCAAGCTTTCTAAAAGCCATCTGGAATCACAAATTAATAAAAATTGTCAAATGGAACTTTCTTTGAAACAACTGAAAGAAGGAAACATCTGCATGCTATATACAACAGTATGCAATATAAGTTAGGGTAGTACCACAGTGAGGGACACAGGTAGAAGACTTGGCAGAGCCCAGAATCAGAGTTCGGCTCCTTTACTTTGGCAACTTTGACATGGCAGTGGATTATTGTTATTAACACATCCCAGACACTGCACTTTGAGATAAAGCCACCACATAATGCATGCTGTCCAGTAAAATACGGCAGCACCCTGGGACAAACGGTTGGCAAGGAAAGCAAAAGGCACAAGGAGAGGGAAAACTCTTCTACATTTGTCTTTGATGGTACATGCAAAATAGAGTGACTAGGATCACATAACACTGTGGCCATGAGTTTTTGAAAGGAAAGCAAGGCAAGCTGGTTCACTCACATAAGCAGCAGGTAAGATCCATAGGGAATGAAATCTCATGTATGGCACAAAGGAGATCAGTGAAAATGTCACTTTCCAAAGGAATGACACAAACAGAGATGCAAACAATCCCACTTTGCTGGGTGGGGAATATATATGAAAGAGGAACTTGGTCAAACCAAAAGCTTTAGTAATCTGAAACTTCAGAAATAGTCATTTGAGAAAAGAAAAATAGGTCAAATGGACCTTGGATAAGATTAAGTATAAAAAGAATAGACTGAACATGCACAATAAAAAGCAGAAAAGCACAGGACAAGTTACTTTGATAAGAAATGTGTTTGTAACAACAAGAACTTCACAATAGCTGTAGTGTTCATTTTGAAACCTTTATCTTTTTACTCATCCACATTTTTCCACCTCAAAAGGAGGTCAACCACACTCAAAACACCTATGCAAACATAACTTTACAACAGAGACAATAATAAAAAATGGCAATAGGAATTCTTTGCTTTAAAGAATATTGGGATTTCTGGATAGACAACAAAAAATGCTGTGGTTAAAATAATTTGCATGCACTAAAACAGATGGCATACTTTGCTCATCAGTTCTACATAGGTAACTAAGAAATGAAACACTATTATTTGGGCCATTTGCATATTAGCATGCAATTATTCACAACAAAGTTTGCAGAAGGTTATGTCATGGAAACACTGAACTCAATGAATGGGTGGATTATTAGGATCTTCAAGTTCTCAGTGCTTTCTTCCCCAGGCCCTGTGAGTATAATTTTTGTACATATAGCTTTTAATGACTGCTACCAAAGTTAAGATGTTCAACAGTCAGATTATCTAAGAAATCCAAGAATTTTAAAATCCCGGTTTTGTCTCCTTTAGAGGGCCATTCCACATAGTTGCAAACAGACAGTTGCAGATAGTTGAAGAGTGGAAGAGATTACCTTGGAGGATGTGACAGGTAATAGCTGAGATTCTTTTGATAGATGTGCTAACTTTAAAAAGCAGTTGATACTGTCTTGAAGGAAGGAAAAGATCTGGTTACTGCCTTGACTCCTCCTGGTTTCCACGGAATCATTGTGTATCACTCACATTGGATATCTGCAACAATTTCAGCTGGTCCAGGCTGGCACTACTGTGGTCCTGCCTCCCAAGCAGTTCGCTAGCATCATTACTAGGCACCAGGGCTACTCCTGCCCCAAGAGAACTCACCCAGACAATTAAACTAACAAAAAAAGCAACCTACCTACCAGAGAACATTAACAGTCACAGAACTCCTTACTACAGCTTTGGTATGGTCACCTCTAGGATCAAAGAGAAACTTGGGAGGGGATGAGGAAGGTAATGAAAGCTGTTAGACCCTTGACCCACGAGGGAGGAGAGAGCAATTGCCGTGGTTGTTTCAATCACTCACGTACTTTTGCATGACCTCAGAGTCACCAGTCCACTAGTGATAATACCAGGAAACAAGACTGAGAGACAGATGGAAAGAAGCTTGAGGGAAATAGAAATGCTTGGCTGAGGCTAGGTTCACAAATGTATATTTATACAGCAACTTGTTTTTCAGGTGCCTGGCTTGCGTGAAAAATAACTCAAGAATGGGTACAGAAGAATGATATAAGAACCAAATTCAAAAGTTGTGTATAAATTCAAGATGAGACATACTCTAAGTTACTCTTCTGAGTAACATATTCTATTACAACCAATTAACTCCCCCCACACTATTTTCCTTCAGGTAGGCTAAAACTACAAATTCTCCTTGGACCTCTACAGCTTAATTTCGGTTAGCATTTAACAGAAATCTCACTTTACTCTTGAAAAGGATTTGAAAAATCTGTCCTGTACCAGCCTCAGCAGAGAACAAATCCTACATCACCAAAATTCCTTTGATTAAATTAAGAGCTCTCAGTTTCCTATAGAGCAGAAGTTCCTCAGTTACATTTCTGAAACCACTCACAAAGCTATAGAAAAGGAAACTATTTCATTTTATGAAATGCCCTACAAAGCAAAAAGCTGGAGTCTTCTTGGTTTAAAGGAGCTGTCTAATGTATTTCTTTTTAAATCACAGAGAAAGCTCCAAGGGAGAAAAGAACAATTTCAGAAGCTGCATTGGACAAAAACCTCAAAAAACATGATTAATACAATAACATGAATTTCTGAAACCAATTCAGTAAAGAACTGCTCAGCATGTAAGGGAACAGTGCTATTTGTCTGAGCTCCTGTCATCAAACCAGGACAGACATTTTGCAGCCACTAGAGTAGAAGTGCAATATGGGAACCAAAAGAACTGACAGATTTTTTATAAAGTTAATCCATTCTCTGACTGGAATGCAGCTGCTTAAATGTAAAGGTTACTACTGCCCTTATAAGAAACCGTATATTTCTGTTCCCCAGGCCATGTCTTGGATGGACAGATCAGAATGAACAAGTGACTACTTTTTTTCTCCAATGCTTTGGCATTCATCTGAATTACGAGCATATTTGCACTGTAAGATACAAATTCAAACCACATCAAAACACATACCTACCCCTATTGACATCAAGTAACATGAGGTGTATCTTGGTAAGAAACATGTACAGTAGTTTTGAGGTATGGACACTGAGTCCCAAAATTTTAAAATGGCAATACAAGTGTTTTCAAATAAACCTTTATAAGTAGCTATTTCCAGCCAAATGACATAAGCAAATTGTTTTCCAACAGTCTTTCACTTGCCAAACCAAATTGAAAAACCTGTCCCTGAACAGATTTGGCAGCAAGAAAGTAAAATGAAGTCATTACTAGATGTTTTTGCCAGTTCTGAAACACTCTATTATTCTTCAGATGTTTATACTCCAGATATAGTTGCACCACTTTGAACATTTTTGTATTAAAAGAATGCAAGTTAATAAACAATATAGAAGAAACCACCACAGTCTTCCTTTCCAAGAACTTCTTTGCAAGTGACTACCTGGATTTCTTTAAATAACCTAGTTGGAAATACTATGGGAAAATTCAAAATCGTAAGCTACCGCTGTAAGTAGAGAACAGATCTGCACATAAATTAGCCTTTAAAAGTGTCCATGTACATGAGAACAGGATTTAAAACAAAAAGAAGGCAGTTTACACCAGCAGCAAGAGTAAGCAGTGGGTGATAACTCTGTAGAAGTGCCATACACAGCCTGACACCTGAACCTGTGAGTTCTTCCAAGGAAAATGAGTGTGAGTTTTCCCACAAATTGAAAGGTCTCTGAATTCTTGAGAGGCTTGAATAAGAACCTCCTTCCTTCACACAAAAGCCCTTTGAAACAATATCTCCACCTCTCTCTGCATCATTATGACTGAGTTGGAATCATCATTATAAGTAGGTTAGAAAAGGTATCCAGTATTATCTCTAAGTCAGTTAACAGCCCACACCATAGTTTCCAAAAGGTAAAAATACAGCTTTCAGCATTTAGAAAGAAAAACCCCACACTGCTAATCAGTTTTTGCTCAATGCATACTGTTTTATGAATCGTTAACTAGAAAAAGAACAAGATTCTGACAAGATGAAACATGGCCATGAATTTTATAAAGATTCCATAGACTGAAGTGAAAAAACCCCAACAATTCAGTCACCACGTTCTCCCAGGAACAGAATGTTCTTACAACTTAAGGTGTACAATGCAATAGCCTATTTTATTATATTCCTTACCTGGCATTAATCAGCTAGAACATCTGATCAAATAAATTAAATACTTTTTTCAACCTATGATTTTACTGGCTACTGGATTGGGGGTTTTTAGCCTGAGATGACAAAGATATGTATGCTCAACAGCATATATTTTAAATGTATTTACAGAAAATTGCCTTTCAAGAGTTGCTGTTGACAATGTGAAGCCCCCAACCTCTCTGTTTTCCATCTTGTTCCCAGGAAGAGGGAGCCTGATGATTAGCTGTGTAAGAGAGAAGTGATATTCATTAAAATTTCATTCTACCTAGCTATGCTTTTACTTTATAGAAATAAACTGCTCTTCAGTTCTGCTTGCAATATGGCAGCATTATAAGAGCTGTAGCCCAGCATGAGCAACTAAGGACATCCAAATAAAGGGCAAGAATACTGCAAGAGAAGAGCCAGCCAGACAACCCTGCCTGCTCACCCTTAATCATCATTCTAGCAGCAAGGATGGCCACAGAACAGACAGATGGTCCCTTCACTGCAGGAGCAGGTGCAGCAGGTTGTCACAAAAATGGTGATGGTAGTGTGAACAATTTTTTTGCAGAGCACTGTATCACGCAAATGATTGTAACAGGCAGCCATTAGCTTAAGAAAATGTTTAGTTTTATATCAGCTAAAAGCCTTTACTGAGGTTTACCAGCTCTGGCTGGTGTGTTTGTGTGTCTGTGTGTGAGTTAGTGTGTGTACATGCAAAAGTGACAGGGAGGAAGGCTAGACACTAAGATGCCTCACAAGGCCAGACTACAGGTGTAACCACATTTTAAAAAAGCTGCTGTTAACAAGCAGTGACTAATACTGGTCTGGCATAAAAGCTGAAAAAAACCAGGTATTATCCACATCTCCCTTCAAAGCAAAAGGTTTTCAGTCAAAAGCACTGGTTTGGAGATTCAGGTCTGAGCTTGCAGTTTTGTTTGAGAGAATGAAGGAGTTGCTAGGTGATGGCTACGACAGAAAGAAGATGCACAGACGTAACACAGCAGTGGCTGGCAAATCCATCTCCCCTCACAGGGGTAAGGCAGTAGTCAAGCAATGTTTTTTTGGTGGATGCTTCACTTGGGAGTTTCTCCAAATCATAGCAAAAATTATGTGGTTTTCTAATTAATTTAACTAATTAGAAAAATTAATTTTATAACTAATCCTTGATTCCTTGTTCTACCAAAAAATGCTGGTAGAAATTTACAGTACGAGCCCATTTTGGTACATCTGTCTCTGACAAACCTCTTGCATCAATGGGCCCAGCAGGTCACAAACTTGGGTTTGGAGGGATCTCCTTCCTTACCACTGAGTAACAGGTAGCACAGGTACTGTGCATAACAAACACAGCTCCCAAGAGCTGACATGTATCAGGCTGGGGGGATAGGAGAGGAATTCTCTAGAGGCATTTCATACCTGCATGGCATGCATCCCCGTGAGGGTGAGTATCTCTCTTTGCTCAGAAATCAGCCAAGGCTCCTGGAACTCTGTATCTCTGTCTCTCACTTTGTTCATTTCCTTTGTGCTGTTTATGCCCTCACAGCAAGAAGAAATCTAGCTAAAAAGCATTCTCTCTCTCACTTTGAAGACTTTTATGCATAAAATAGACAGGAAGGGTGCAAGTGAACACAATTTGGGATGGGAAACAAAGTAAAAACAAAGAGCAAAAGAGGCAAGAAAGGAAGGGAGAGACTCAGTAAGAGATTGTGCACAACTGAACTGGGAAGAAGGCAGGAATGGGAAGCAGTTGTGGATGAAGAGAAAGGGAACCAAAGTAGAAGGAAAATACGTGTTAACAGGAAACTCATGCATAGGAAATTATTTCTGCTTTGGTCTGCTTTCGGTGCCATTAAATTTGAATGGTCAAAAGGATACTGAGGAGAAGGGAAAAACATATTTTAAAAGTTAGCAAAGAGCTGGTAGTTATATTGTAAGAAAGAGAGTAAAGAAAACACACTTTTTCCTTTCTTTGACTGAGAAAAAAACCCAAACAAACAAGCAAAAAAACCCCAGGCATATTTTAAAGCATCTCTGTGAGGAATACATCAGTACACCAATTTTTGCAGATGGATCAATCTGAACTATGAACTGTATGTGTAGATTTCGCTAAAACAAAAATACATACTGGTAAATTCAGCAAGATATTAAACACTGCTTCTGCTACAATACATGTGTCAATATTGGGAAACATCCTCCTGCATGGTTATTTCAAGTATATTGCTCTTTAGTGGAAATGCTGGTAGAACATCAGTCAGGCAACTAGAATTGAATTACTGTTCACATTTGTGATGATCCTCCAAATGGTGTTTTTCCAAGCAAAACAGACACATCTGGAGGTCTAGGTGCACACTGATCTATAGCAAAAAGTTACATTTGCATAGTCTCTGTTTGAATAATTTGATGGTTACAAAAGGAACCTGTGAACTTAGAGAAGCATTCAAAGGAGGAAGATATGAACCTCCACTTTGCAAAAGTTCTGTGTTACACTGTTCTTGCAAACTGGACAAAGGCATAAGTTTCAATTTCTTTCCTACCTCTGTTACCACGGTCCAAAATTACCCTCACAGGGATGAAAAGCCCAATCACAATAAAGCAGAAAATGTTTGATTGAGTGAAGTTACTTCTGCAATACCTTTTTAAATTTTTATAACAGAGAGCCTTTACCATGGGCACCTAGTGCTCATGCACCCCTTCTTTCTTTCTGTCAATTATACCACACAAAAGAGATCACAGATTGAAGAAAGCAGAAAATGCAAAGGTTATATGCATAAGTTTTTCTTCCAGGTAACATACAAGCTTAACTATAGGCCCTGAGATATAAACACAGGTTATCACTACTATGATTTACATCTCATGGCCACAATTCCAGCAAAGAGCATTCATGTGTGAATTTTAGTATAGCAGTTTATAGGCTCATAGAATGGCTTGGATTGGAAGGGATCTTAAAGATCATGTTGTTCCAACTCCACTGGCATGGCACCTTTCACTAGGCCAGGCTGCTCAGAGCCCCATCCAGCCTGACCTTGAACTCTGCCAGGGATGTGACATTCACAAATTCTCTGTGCAACCAGTTGCAGTGTCCCATCCTCCACATAGCATAGAATTTCTTCCTAATACCTAATCTGTCTTCTCCCCATTTAAAGCCATTACTCTTTGCTCTTGTCACTACATGGCCTTGTCAAAAGTCCCTCGACAGCTTTCTTGTAGGCCCCCTTTAGGTACTGGGAGATGCAATAAGGTCTCCATGGAGCCTTCTCTTCTCCAGGCTGAAAAGCCCCAACTCTCTCAGCCTGTCTTCACAGGAGAGGTGCTCCAGACCTCTGACCACCTTTCTAGATGTCTTGCACTGGATGTGATCATAGCAATCTGCATAGGGAAGTTGTTGTCCTCCCACTTCTGCACTGACAGAAGTTATTTGTACACAAACAGAATACTTCATATCAAAGTATTTCTATCACTGAAAGAGCTTTGTGTTCTCCCCTTCTTGTATTCATACCACAGTAGCAGAACTAGTCTGCTTTCATGAAGCAGAGGAGGAGTCCAGCTCTTGTCCTTCTGCACAGACCTCGGTCACGCGCCATCTGTGGCAAGGCAGAAGCACCACTCTCAACGTGCAGCACCTGAGGCCTCTCTTCTTATCCCACAGAAGAGCAGACTCCACACAGAGCCCTGAATTTGTCTCACAGTGCCTCATCCTGGACATGATGACATAATTTCTAGCTACAAATATGTCATCCATCACATTTGTTCCTTTGTGAGTTCGGTGTAATTAGTAAAATATTATTTTTTAACATCTGGACTATCTTTGCAACTTCAAATTATCTACAGTCCTGCTAGACATTTTCTAGCTTAATCTCCAAGTTTCACCATTAACTATGCTAGTGCTTTCAGGATAACTTGAAACACATTTGTTTTTCCCATTTTGCAGCTTGTTGTTATATAACTCTTACCAGGAATATACATATTTAATAATAAGGGAAAAAATACAGCATGATTCCCCTCCCCCACACCAACACCCTGTGTCAAAAGAAATTTATTAATATTTTTGAACATGAAGACATTCCATAAATACATTACAAGTAGGCTTTTTGCAGAACATACCGTTTTACCAGTGTTAAATTTGAGATACAAGTCCAAGGGCTGCCTTTGCAGCTCATTAAATCAATGCTATTTTGATAGTATGCTGCAGTATGTGTGCTCCTAAATGAGAAAGCTTCACCACTACCTCCTTGTACTCTAACTTTGCCACTGCACTCTTCTCCTAATATAGCTTCCTGCTATCACTTGGCACCATGCACAATTATTTCCACTGGCCTGTAATATTTTCAAAAATGCAGTGATAATGCCAAGACTGATTAAGGTCCACATCCACTCCCCTGAGGTGTGTTTCTGGACAGCATTTATAAAATAACTAGGAACAACTTTCAGTATCACGAGAAATGGCTCAAAAATAAGAGAAGAAAGTTGCTTCTGAAGAAATTTTTCCTTTAACTTCCTGCATTACTACAGCCTTAGGGAAATTGCTTTTATGCTTGCAGAACCTGGTCCTGTTTGGGTTTTTTTAAACTAAAAAAAAAAAAAAAAAGTGGAAGTACTTCTGTCACAAATTGGACAAAACCCCCACTTCTTGTGCAGTAGCTTCAGAAGTAACCACATAGAATAGGAACAGCAAAACTAACCATAAGGAAACAATAGCATTCCACTTCATTAGTAAATGGCCATCTTCGTTTTGTTGCATTGTTTATTAAGAAGTAGTACACTAAAGTAGTACAAATCCAGTGTCTTCTAGTCTGACAAAATTCAGGCCTCATTATTATTTGTGAAAGCTACTTTTATTATATATTTACATATACTTAAATAAAAGTAGTATTTATCCTCATATATATGATGCCTCTCTTAGCTCCATTTTAGAGCATAGTGAAAGCCCAAAGTATTTGATACCTCACACAGGAGCCAGGCTACATAGATCTCTGTAAATGTCATCCAAAACAAGTAAATTATCCAAATCTCAAGAGATTAAGGAAACCACAAAGATAAACACAAGTAGGAGAGGTAGGTTCAACACTCCAGATAATTACCTTGCTAGATAAAATACAGAGTTACTGGTGCATCTTGATGCAGTGCAGAAAAGCCAGGGAAGATAAATGTGTAGTTCTGCAAGAGACTAGAAAATGGAATGTTCTTCATCCTCCATCCTCAACCTGATACTCTCTCTCCCCTCTAAGATTTTCCACTGCTACAACTTTTTATTGTCAAATGACATGCATGAGTTACCAGCAGTGCACAGCCCTGCAACAGGCACTTCATCTCTAATGAATGGTATTTCCCTGAGGAAGAAAGCTAGAACTATCACGCAGGAAACTTTTAAAAAACTATTTTGTCTTGAAATTGTAGTTTTTGAAGCTGCACTAGCACATACTCAAAACAAAGTTCTGGATTTAAGAATTGATGGATTTGAAAAAAGAGAAGGCCCCAGAAGGCTGCATCTGCAACATGCTGTGGCTCCAGACAGGACTACCTGTACCACATTTTATGAGAGATCAGCAATAAGCACAGAGGAGACATATTTTAAAAAACTCACAAATGCAGCTCAGTTTCTTACAATCCTGTATGAAAACAATGAGTGTATTTTGAAGTTTTAACTGCACTTATTACAACTGCTTCAGGACCAGAGCATGCTTCTTGAAACATCATGACAGACAAGGATCTTGATTTTCCCTTATTTTGCCTGTCAGGCTTAACCCTCAGTGTTTGCAAAGATCTGGAGTACAACTTTGCCCACATTTCTTGATAGCTAAGGAAATCTGAAAAGGAAGTGCTTACTGGTTTCATGCCTGCACAGCAAAGCTCTATTAATGCTTCAGCAGTGCAACTGTGAAGAGTATTTCTCAATTTCAGTGTTTGAGTTGCACAAAAAGTATATTAGGAATTCTAACTTGCTTATAAGAAGCTTTCTTGAGTTACAGCTTCAAGGAGGCACTATGCACCTTACCAAACATCAAGATTTCCTTGTAGCAGTGGGACAAGAGATGGACTCGTTCATGATAGAATCATCAGACACTTATAGGCCAAGCAACCTGTAAAGTTTGTGTGTTCAATACCATAGAATCATGCAACATGTGTTCATGTTCTTACAGGATCAAAATAAGACCAGGGAGAGGAAAGGCAATTAATTGACACATTTTCAAATAAAGTGTTGCTTGAAAAATTACCTCCTTAACAGCCAGTTCCCCTCCTCCATAATGTAATTCAAGACAGAAAAAACTATACTGTAAGTACTCACAAACTTGTGGTCTTCACCTCAATTTTACTAGAAACAAACAGAAATTTTAAAATAGCACTGCTGAGAGCAGAATTTTGAAAACAGCATATGCTTTTCACCTCCATGAAAGCACATTTTTAAGCCATTAGGCATATTGGAATGAAAAGAAATACATAAAATGTAAATCCTATCTGAGTTCATAAAAGGCCTTCATAAGTAAGCTGAAGAATGCTTTTATACATGCATATACAATTTATATACATGTATATATATATTTTATATGTATATATATATATTATATATTCTGTCTACATTAGACATTACATACTATACTATTTTGCTCTATTGTGATGATCATAGAATGGTTTAGGTTGGAAGGGGCCTGAAAGTTCACCTATTTCTAACTCTCTGTCAAGGTCAGGAACACCTTCCACTATACTGATGGCACACACACATATACTGTCCATATACACACACACACAGACAAAGCTTCTAAAATACAATTTGTTGCTAGCACGCAGTGGTAAACTGAAAAATATTCTCAACATAATATCAGAACAGTGAAATGGACAAGTCATTTGTTCCCATGTAACTCTTACACTAAAAACCCACATTTTTACTGAAGAGTAGTATCAAAAGCAATAGGACACTATATAACAATACCATAATGACAATATGTTCTTACAATATCTGAAATACAAAACATATCAAAGCAAATCTAATAGTGTACTTTTTAAAATCATGGCATAATATGAAATACGAATCAGTGAGGAACAGGTAGCCTCTCCAATGCATAGCTGATTTTGGAAACTTGTGAATTTTCATTAAGAGAAATTGATTTTAACTTAGTCTTATACTATATTCAAATAAATTAAAATTTTATTGTGTGGCACTGCAACAGTGTTAGATCTGAGTGACTCCTGGCTTTCAAATCTCTTTATCATATCAACTACACAGACAAACTACTTTTCATTGCATTTTTATAAGTCCTTGATTAGCCAAAATTGCTGCCAATTATTGGCATTCTTACGCCCTGTTGCTACCCAAAAAGAAAAAAATTCTTGTCAATAGGAGGTCCAAGAGCTGCAGTGCCAACCATGTCTCATGGGCCACATCTAAATCAATCCAATTCTGGCTGAGCAGAAATGAGAATTTCTCTTCCCAGTGAAACCTGGACATGTAGGGATACATACAGTTTCCACTGTACACAGATTTTTTTTTTTAAATGACCACGAGATGACTTTTTATGTTAACTCAGCAGAAAACAAGACAGTTGAGATTACTTTATCTTTATCTTGTACATACAATTCCCAGGATACCTAAGAGTAATATTTCTCAGAAGTTGGCTTTTGCTGCTATTGTCACTCACTTTTGTTAGCTGCTATCAGTGCAACAAAGTTAAAACTGGAGCAAAATGCATTAATTTTCTCCCTCTGCATTTAATACTCACTGCACACACCTAAAATGATGGTTCGCTGTCTAAGCATTAAGTTCATTAAAATATTTGCTTTCCCTGCAGAGAGCCTTATTCTCTTGAAGATAACATAAATGGACAGATGGAAGTATCGTGAATGACCTTGTAACTTCCCAACACCACTGCTGGCTTTGCCAATTATTCCCTGAATACCAGGTCTGATTCTCACTTACATGCACACAGTGTTGTGTGTTAAGAGAAGTCCCCTAACAGAATATATGGCATGAAACACATGGCAGGTGAGATGTGACTCTGTGTGCTGCTGGAGTCTGAGAAACCCCACAGCACAAGTGGGTTCACAGCCTGCATCTGCTGACCCTGCACACACTCAACAGGCTCCGCTCTCCTGCAACAGAGGCAAACCTGCGCAGGAAGCACACAGCCTGGACATGGGCCTCATCATGGGATGTCACCCCTTCCTGTCCTCACTACTCCGTGTTCCCCTTCTGCTGCTAGCCCTTGAAGGTACAGCTCCTACTCCTGGCTTGTTTAGTCCTTAAGGGTCTCTCCAAAAGGCTGGACTTTTGGAACCCACACTTCTGCCAGAAGGAGCTGCAGCAACTCAGCGGGTCTTATGGATTAGCCCTGATTTTCTCCTCATATCCCAGGTTTTAAGGGACAACTTGTTGCAGAGGATTGACAATCCAACTCCAAGCTTTTAATAAAAAGCAAAACCTTATATAGCCCAGGCCTTATATACTGCACCTCATGAAATGTTTTTACCTTCAGTGCCTTATACAAATCTACACAACCAGAACTGAGGCTACAAGAACCAGCTGCAGCTTGGTGAACTACTCATTTCCACATAACAGCTAGCTTCAATTCTTCAACAAAATGAGAAGTTGCATTTTGTGCTGCGTAAAAATTATGTTTGAAAATCTACATTTAATTTTAATGGTGAAGACACTGTGTCCAGCAAACCTCATAAAAGCCTTAAGAAAACCACTGAGAATTTTATTCCTCACCCTTCCAAGTTTGGGGATGCTCCTTAAAATCCCAGCCTCCAGTATATTAAAGACATACTCTCATTCTCACTCTGTAGATTCATACTACACAGTATTTCTCAGAGTTTCCAAAATCCATTCTAAATATCACTTACAGAGAATAAGTGGAAGTAACAAATTCACAGAATCGATGTTTATACTGAATATTTCTGAGGTCCCACGGAAGGACTCTGAACATCCGCCCCCCCTGTATCAACAAACTGCTGCTCATATTAGGCAAAACACCTAAGTCAAACTCTGTTTGCTTTCAACCTTTTCAGCCCAACGTTTGCTGCTTTTAAATGCAATAATCCCCACTGTGTCAAATGCACTCTGCATGAAAAGATAAACAATACTAAGAGCATTGCAAGCAAACATCCAAGTATTTCATGTGGTTGCTACTAGAAAGTTTAAACCCAAGCAGTTACTAAATTCCAGTCAGACATTTGTCACTAGGATCCCTGCAGATTATTGCAAATGCAAAAAAATTAAGTCTCATTTTTTACTAAGCCTAATTACTTACTCTGTCAAACTACTTCATAAAAACACATATTTCCAGCAGGTTTCATGTCATTTATGATGCTTTAGCACACTATTACAGTGTTGCTAACACTGAGAAAAATGTTTACAAGTTAAACCCCTGAAGGAAATTTATGTCCCTGTAATTACACCTCAAGTTTGAAGTTAAACTCTTTCTGCTTTGAAGATCTATGTAAAAGTCAAGAAATTGTTCAATAGCAGCCAACAAAAATATCCTAAAGCATCTTCTGTTTTTAACTCAACATTTATGAGCCACACCTCTTGTCATGGACTTTACCACCATTTATTCACAGGTAAACTACATTCTTCTATTAATGTAATGCTGTGACAAAAATAAAAAAAAGAAAATCAACCGAAAACCAACTAAACAAAAAATACCCAAAAATCCCACCAAGAAGCCCACAAACAAACAAACCAACCAAACTAAAAAACAAACAAAAACCCTCCAAACAAAACAGAACAAAAAAAACCACACAAAAAACCCAGTCAAAAACCCACGAAAAACCAACAACTCTAAGCCAAGCAAACAAACATGCAAGTTACTCCCTACCACAGTCTGATGCTAGACATCTAACTTCATCTAAAATTGTCACTGGCATTTTAACCTCCAATTTGACCACAGTAAACAGATGATGTACTTGTGTGCTTTCACACTTGCCATAGGTAATGGTGCTATCCTGATACTGCACATTAAGTCAGAAATATACTGAACACCAAGACTGAGGGAATTTCAGATCATATTCATTAGCTACATAAATTCAACTCCAAGTTCTGTAATACATGTATGAACAATATATGAATAAACCAAATCATTTCAGATGAAAATACACTGAATATTATTATTTTAGATTTAAGCTCTTCCTTGAACCCCAAACAACCACAGGAAAGTCCCCTTGAGTGTTGGAAAGAGCTCTGAGCAGCTTGACACTGCTGTGTCCCCATGACTTCCAAGGTCTGTCTGACCACAAAGTCAGCCTGGCACAGGGACGCAGTCAAACAGGTAAAACTCAGCTCAAGTAAGAGCTGCAATAATGCCATGCATGGAAAAAGTTTAAAAGATGTCTTATCTTAATTACTATGGCTTATATTTCTGAAATAAATCACTGCATTGTTTCTGGTAGCCTGTCTCAGGGTGTCAGAAAAAACCCAACACAAAATCAAACATAACATGAGCATCTTCCTTTTAAAAGGCAAATGTACAAGCTAAATTTGATTATGACTTGGCAATACATCTTATTATTTTTTAAAAATTAAGTGAAGCAAATTAGCTACCAATACCAATTAGTATAGGTGGGGATTTTGTCCTACAATTCACACTGCCTTAATTTAATAAAAAAGATGTTTGTTTCCTAGTAATTTTTTTGTCCAAAGAGAACTTCGAATTACTCAAATACAACCTGATGTGAGAAGAATGAAACATACAAAGCTACACTCTTTTTTTATCACTTCATACCAAGCTTGGAACCATGATCCAAGTGGTGATGCTTAAAAATCACAAGCCAAACAATATTAAGATGATAAAAAGCAACTGCCTTTAATGCAGGTCCTTCATGGTGCAAACACTGTGAAACGCACATGTAATGCAGGACCCTGACAATTTTGTAAGTTTAAAAAATTAGCATAGTTAATAGAAATCATCCAATTAGAGGAACAGTTAATTAAGTAATCCACACACACACTTTAGGCTCTGCCCCTATTGAAGCCCTGCCCCCTCAGGTCCTAACTGCACATTTATGATGTCTGTGATACATGGACAAAATGAGACATCCTGGGTTCACCACAGAGGAAAGACTAGAAAAGATTCCAGGAAGGCTAGCTTACTGTTCTAAAATCTAAGTGAAGGGGTAGGACAGTACCACAGTTAGTTAAGGAGCAATATACCTATGTATTAGTAGTCAATAGAGCTATGAAAAGCAAAAATCTTTCTGCCATCAGTGGCAAGATGCAAAGGGCAACTTTGGATTTCAGATAGTCTGTGCAATGTATATGCACAAAGGGTAAGGAGTCAAGATGAGTGATGAAGGTAACTGCACTTAGTCATCGTGCATATGTTCATGGCTGCTTGCTAGTTAATAATTGACCTCCACATATGGTCAAACAGCTTTTAAGCAATTATCATTTTTACAACACAGGAAAATAAATTCAAGCACCAAAAAAAAGATTTAGTTATGATATTCCTGTGATGCACAACTGCTTTGGGACTGCACCAAAGTCACAGTTTGATCACAAATGCACTTGAACTACAGCAATCTTTCTTGAGCAAGTTCAAAGAAGAGTTACACAGTTACTGTAAGAATCCTTATACAACATTTCCTCTGGAGAACCTATGGTAAAGAGGGTACTGCTCTCAGATGATCAGGCTGATATGTCAGTCCTCCACCATGTAGAGCTCCTGTCACTTCTGTGACATAAAGCACACCAAACAGAAGCTGGGTAGATTCAAACACTTATCAAAAGTATGAAAAGACTTATAAACTCAGAAGTCAGTGATGTGCAAGACATGTACTGTTTGGGCTTTGGTACAATGGACTTCAGATCCCAAAGAAATACAGCCAAATCTAGATGCTCTAGCTCCCAGAGACCAAGCACATGATGGCTCTTGTTTCTGTTTTAAACAACATATTTAATTGATTATATAGTAAGAAAATACCATTAATGTACATTGCTGAAACACAGAGACAGCAATCTCCTTTCTTGGTGTTGCACTGTACATTTGTCTTACAACACTATCAGCCTGCCCAGGGCAAGCAGAGTATCTTTTAAAATTAGGAGCGAGACAAGTGCATGTCACAGATTATTCCTCTTGAGAAACAAGCCTATAAAGAAAAGTCAGAATACTAATCAGCAAAGCAATAATTTAGTGACTTACTGGGTTGCTACTGAAAAGAGGAAGTGAATTGATCAGCTCAGCTGCTAGCAGAACGCAATGATCTCAAGCTAGGAACCAGTAACTCTGAAGAGTAGTTTCAAATATGTTTCTTCTTTTATCCTGAAGCTTTGTGTGCTCACTTTTGTTAATAACAGCATAACAGGAAGGCCTGTGCTCATGTAATTATAACAATAATAACAACCTGGTCTGCTGAGGTAAGAAGGAAAAAATGAAGGAAACACTGCCCTCATTGCAGGCTGTAGATGACTCAAAGAATTCATTTGCTGCTGAAAGCCTCCAGTTCTGCTGCTCTGCTCCAGAGAGGTAGTCAAATTGAACACAGACAGTCCTAGATGGGGTCTGTCTGTTAGCAGTAACACTTCAGACTCCAACACAAGTGCATGGAAACACAACACAGCTCACACCTAGATAAACACCAACACATCACAAAGCTTGGTATGTTCCCTAGCACAATAGAAACCTAGAGAAACAGAAGCAACCTCATAAACACTAAACAAAGGCCTGAGACAGCCATACAAAACACCCAGTCCTGCTAGACACTCATATGTTCTTGGCTATTTTGCATGAGAACACCACAGTACACTGAATCTGCTCTTTCATATGCAGACAATTAAAATATTTCTCCAAGGACAGGTCAAAATTAGTTGCCCATGTTCTACATAATTCCCGACAGAGAGCTTGGGACAGAGCAGAGATGACAGTTTACAATACTCCAAGACTTAATTAAAGCTTTGCAGGCTAACAAGTAGGACACTCCTCCTACTGCTGGAATTTTTTTTTTTTTTTCCAAAAACTTAAGCATAAGACTTTGAATAAGAAATACATTTCAGATGAGAAGAGTATGTGAACCATCTTAACCTAAATATTTATAGTTCTAAACTTAGAACTATAAGACTTGGCTCTGAAAATTTGTTTGGGTTTTTTTTTTTTAAATTTGTTCAACAGTGAACATTTTAGCAGGTATTCCTGCAAAAATGAAACAAAAGCAATTTGCCATTCACATTGTCAATTAATATCTTCTTCTCATTGGATGGATTGTTTTATTGAAGAGGTCTCAAACTCCTTCTGATTATCAACACAAAAACTTTTCATTGTTTTGTCTAGTTATATCAGAGTATTAGAAGATGTCTTAAAATTAAGTGGGTACTTGTGCTTCAATTTTAGGTACTTTTAATATCTTATACCTAGATTGCATTATTTGCACCCCATGAAGTAACATTCTGTGGGTGTTTTTCTGCCTAGACAACAGAGACATCTCTAAGAATGCCATGTCTGCTTTCTACATACACTAAGAATCATCACACAGGCCTGAAGATTAAAGTAGTCTCAGAAGCACCACGTCTGTAAGCAGTCAGCACCATGAATTTCAGCAGAAGTCTAACAATCACAGGAAAAGTGATCAGAAAGACTGTGTCACTTACATCCACATTCCCAGTAGTTTAAAACTGTTTCTAGTGGAAAGACCAGCAAAGCCTGCAAGCAAAGGAAGTTTCCAATTTAGATTTCTATTGCAGTACTTAAGAGTTCTACTTACAGCAACCTGTGAATAGCTGGCAAAAAAGTTTATAGTGTAAACAAAAACTGATAACATTAAACATACAAGTATCATTATTTAACAAGATTACTTGTTACATCATCATGTTTGTACTAAAAACAAAACCAGAAACTGTGGACTCCCATGAGAAGGTTTACTGTTTTCTAGCCAGAAAGCTCTTCACAATACTTCCTTTGTTTTCATGTTGAACAAAGTGACTAAACTTGGTGGACATCTCTCTTCCCTCCCAGGAGGTTCCATTACCACTCGGAATGTGAAAGTTTCTTTTCCTCAAAGTTGAGTGGGGTGTAAAGAGCAAAAGCACCGGTCCCTCAAAGGCTTCTCTGTCTGCCTGCCTTCATGCACTGTCACAGACCTTTTACAGTTATCCATAGTAACTTCCACATTACTCAAAATCAAGCAAAACCACGAGTTTTGGCAGGAGCTGGGAACTCAATTTTGACATAAGGATGTGCTCCTTCATGCAAAGTAAGCTACATGAGCCTTTTTCTTTGCAGGCTACTGTTTATCCACAGAAACACCACTGAATCTCCCTGCAGCCTGGTGGCCAGGAGCTGGGTCAGCTGAGTAAGAGGCAACCTCCACACTGGACCATCCTCTCTGCTCAGGGAAGAATCTCACATAAAACATATCACAGAGAAATACAGAGATCCCAATCAGCACCTGTAGGTGTGGACCTGCTGATTATGCATTGCACAGTGAAGAGAGTAAAGGTATAGCGATCTTTACCTTGACTCATACTCCGAAAGGCTACACTGCATGGCAACCTCTCTAACAGCCTAGAAGGTAATTCTCACCCCTCTGTCCTCAGATAAATCTCTTCTAATATGACCAGAAAGCATATTGGAGAAAAAAGGCTGATTGGGACTGTATATTTTCTTAGCAATGTTTTGTTAGAATTATGCATATGAACATATTTGCATATTCAGACAAATCAGTAGCAAATCCTCGCAAATTTGTAAAACCCCAGAGGAAGAGAAACAGAAACTAAATACAAAAGACCATGACACAGCTGACTCATCCCTTGACAGAGTTCTGAATGTCAAATTTGACATTGAAGTAACTAAGTAATACAGTGATCCAAACAACTTAACTCAGACAGCACTACTGAAAATGAAGTTCAGTGTTCTTATCTGAGATGGTTTTGATTCTGCGTAGTGCTCCCTGCCAGACTAAATATGGCCATGGCCTCGATGGCCACCGCATTACTCGTCTGAAAAAGCTCTGACTCACGACACATTAAGACCAAGAATTTAATTAGGTATAAAAGGGAAGAGCATCTGCAGACACCAGAAAGTTACCTCAGCAGTAACCAGGAAATTCCAGAATCTTACCATTTAGCTTAATCATCCTTTGAAGATTTTCGATATAGCTCTAATAGGAACCCCACACATTTCCCAGCTCCCTTTTAATAATACAACTTTACAGTTTGGGGTAGAGAAGGTACATAAACATGAAGCCAGTTATTTTGACCCAAAATAAATATTTTCCTTAATCTTCTAATTGGAGATAGGTAGAAGGGGTAGCTGCAATTGATTTTTACACCACTCAAATAGGAACCTGGCTTCTTCCAAATTTTCTGGCTCATGAGTATTTAGTATGTTTTACCAGCAACTGAGTTCACTTGAGGGGAAAAAAAAGACAAACAGAAAACCCCACATTTTCCAAATTTTGTGAGCCAGCAGATTAGAAACTGCCCTCCAAATCACTCAGAGATCAGCAGAAATCTTCAGAAAACCAACAAAAGGCCATTTGACATACAGCTTGTGACCCTGTTACTGCCATTACTAACGAGCAAGCCACAGTTTGAGATGTGCTATCTCATTCAGTTAGGCCTCTTCATGAAATGAAAAAAAATCCTTAGACTTGAGGAAGAAACAACAGTTTGTAATGAATCCAAGAGCAAACACTTACTGTCTCTCATGGTCTAGCAGCTAATGGCAGGAGACTTCACAAGATTTTACATAACTAAATGCCAATGACATTCCAGCACTGGGAAACTTTGTACACATGCCAGTCAGCAAGAGCTGCAGACACAGACCAGAGGCAGGCACAGGCCACCAGCCTCAGTACAGACCTGGGACTACCACCAGGCTGCCACTGCTGGTATCTCCCTGCTCCCTCAGCTGCTGCTGCTGTTGGGAAGAGCTGCGCTGAGACCTGGAGAGTGACAGGCACACCCCTGCTACAATTAATCACAGAATCTTAGAATGGTTTGGATTTAAAGCATTCTTAAATAGCATCTAGTTCCAACCCACTATCACAGACAGGGACACCTTCCACCAGACCAGGTTTCTCAGTGCCCCATCCAACCTGGCCTTGAACACTTTCAGGGACAGAGCACCCACTATTTCTCTGAACAACCTATTCCAGCGTCTCATCACCCTCACAGTAAAGAATTCATTTGTAATATCTAATCTAAATCTACCCTCTTTCAGTTTAAAGCCGTTCCCCATTGTCACATCACTAAATGATCTTGCCAAGAGTCCCTCTCTTGAAGGCCCTCTTTAGGTACTGGAAGGCTGCTATAAGGTCTCCTCAGAACCTTCTATTTTTCAGGCTGAACATCCCCAGCTTGTTCAGCTTGTCTTCATAGGATAGTTTTCCAGTCTCCACATCATCTTTATGGCCCTCCTCCTGACTCCCTCCAACAAGTCCATGTCCTTCCTGNGGTCCCAACTCCGGCCCCTGAGGACGCCACTCGTCCCTGCTCTCCACCTGGACATTGAGCCATGACCACAGCCCTTTGAGTGCGACCATCCAGCCAATTCCTTATCCAGCAACTGGTCCACCTGTCAAATCCATGTCTCTCCAGTGGTAGAGACAAGGAACACTGGCAGTGTTTTGTGTAAGTCCAGGTACATGGTGTCAGCTGCTCTTAACTACCAGGTCTATAACCCTGTTACAGAAGGCCATCAAATTTTTCAGGCACAGNCAGAGCTGATGCAGCACTGCAGGTGGGGTCTCACCAGAGCAGAGCAGAGGGGCAGAATCCCCTCCCTGGCCCTGCTGCCCACGCTGCTTTGGATGCAGCCCAGGATGTGGCTGGTCTCTGAGCTGCAGGCACACATTGTCCAGTCATGTCCAGTCTCTCCTCAACCAGCACTCCCAAGCCCTTCTCCTTAGGGCTGCTCTTGATCTATTCTCCTCCTAACCTGTATTTGTGCTTGGAATTGTCACAGTCCCCATANGTGTGCTTGGGATTGCCCTGACCTTGTACTTGGTCTCATTGAACTTCATGAGTTTCACATGGGTCCCCCTTTCAAGCCTGTCACAGTCCCACTGGATGCCATCCCTTTCCCCCAGCAGGTTGACCCCACCACACAGCTCGGTGGTGTTGGCACAGCTGCTGAGGGTGCCCTCCATCCCACAGTCCCTGTCACCAGCAAAGCTGTTCAATAGCTCTGGTCCCAACTCCGGCCCCTGAGGACGCCACTCGTCCCTGCTCTCCACCTGGACATTGAGCCATGACCACAGCCCTTTGAGTGCGACCATCCAGCCAATTCCTTATCCAGCAACTGGTCCACCTGTCAAATCCATGTCTCTCCAGTGGTAGAGACAAGGAACACTGGCAGTGTTTTGTGTAAGTCCAGGTACATGGTGTCAGCTGCTCTTAACTACCAGGTCTATAACCCTGTTACAGAAGGCCATCAAATTTTTCAGGCACAGTTTGCCCTCAGTGAAGCCATGTTGGCTGGCACCAAACACATCCTTATTGTCCATGTGCCCAAGCATGTTCCCAAGAGGATCTATGCCCTGGTTTTGCTGGACACAGAGGTGAGACTGACTGTCCTGTAGCTCCCTGTAGTTAAGCTATCATCTAGCTGCATGGATGTATCCTCTGGCATTTAGCTGATTCACACTGGTACTCAGGCCAAGAACTTCTTGTGAAAACAAACTCACCAGGAGAAAAAAAGCAAATTACTTTCCCAGATAGTGAAGGATGGGAATCTCTGTGTACAGCTGGGGGAGAATCCAGGCCATTCACTCCCTTGGCAGGCACTGATCTGACCATGGGCTTTGCTACAGAGTAGTAAAAGTAGCTAATTTTGCCACAAAGTAGGAGCAACAAGAAGAAAAAGCCCTTATGGGCATGGAAAGTGAGATTCAGGCTAGGGGCAAGGCAACAGCTGTTAAAACCAAGCAACAAGTTTCTTGACTAGATTAAATGAACACCGACAGCAGCCCCACAAACTCGGCCATCTCGTCAAGAGCAAGAGAAGCCAACAGGTCTCAGCCTATGAATCCCACTTCTCTTACTGTCCCCTGCCATTTACACCCGCCCACAGCACAACCCCACAAACGCAGGTTGAGCCTGCAAACTGCCCCAGCTAAACAGGGCACTTGAAAGACAGCTGCCCTTCACACTGACTTCTTTTGTTCCTGCCAGGTTATTTTTAATTCAGATCAGTTCAGTGATCCAATATTATCACAAAGCCTTACCAACAGTTGTGCACCAGCCAAAAAAGTGGCAAACTGCCATAGCAGTTGTATCCTTTTTAGTCAGCTTTGTCTGGTGCTGAAGGCAAAATCTCATTAAACTGCACTGCTCACCAAGCTGTAATCTTAAATGGCAGCAGTCTTCTTCAGTTCAAATGTTTCTGGAGTTGTTAACAAGACTTAATAAGTGTCAACTGCTGTAAATTACACCAATATTTCTGCTCTTGAAGGGTATTGATTTTAAGTATTTATGCAATCGAAGCATCTTTGTATTTGTGTTCATTATGTATAATATAATTGTGATCATAAACTGAAAGCACCACCAAAGGACATCAAGACAGACTTTCCAATTTATATTTCCCCTTGCTAAAACACTGCCTACTCCTAAGTTTGCACAGAGATAAAAGGAGCCAAGTGGAACCTGATTCCAGAAGCTTGATACTTTTTTTCATAGGATGAGTTTTATTATTCACAGTGAACTGTTCTCATTTAGGAAAGGATAAAAATCATCTTACCAAATCTGGGTCTTGCTTGACCTGCAGTGGCACACTTCTTATGCAGCACTGAATGAATCTCTCAGCCTCTCTGCCTCAGCTGCAGGGTGTGTAATATGTGTGTTCCCTGGTCTCAAAGAGACATTTTAAAAGGTACATCACTATCTGTAGAATTTAAAATACTGCAGTAACAAGGTTCACATAAAAAAACCCCAAAGTATACCAAACACAGAGGGCTGGCTAGGTGGCACGCAATCACAAAATACATAAATCTGGAGCTATAAGAGCTAGAAACAAAAATGAACACAGTTAATAAAATGGCCATCATCCAGCACCTGCTTTACTAGACAGAAGCATCCTATGACTATGCAAATGCACAGCACCACAAAAAAATTTCCAATTAACTTCATTTTTGACTATGATGCAGCTCATAGCTGTGACACACTGAAGAAACTACTGTGAGCTTACGCGTTCTTTTAGTTTCTAAAAATCTCATATTTTCAACCTAGAAAACACAAGCACATCTAGACAATAGTGAAAATACACAAGGCACTTGCAACACCCACAGCTTCCTCTAACTTCACTGATGACAAGTAAAACAGACCAGCTTTACAGCAAGGAGGAAATAATAATAAAATGGTACTGTACCTTGCAACAGGTTGATATGGTTTTCTAGTCACAACTGAAGAATGTAGAAGGAAAGTAAAAGCATGGAATTTCCAGCTCAGTGAAGGAGGTCTTCAAGTTTCTTGCTCACATATGGGGAAAAGGCTCTTTCAGGACTGTACAAATGTGAAGAATAAGACAAGACACATGACCACATTACCACAGCAGGAATCTGCATTGACAAATCAGACACTTGATCTATTTAGAGAAAATAAAATTCAGAGTATCAGTGGTTTGAGCCCATAACAAGTACTGACAGTACAAAACAGATACAAATACAAATCACACGTAGAAAAGGAATGGTCCAAACTGTACCTCATGCTGAATGGCAGGATGTCCAGCAGAGAAGACATGAAGACCATGTTCTCAATCCCTGCTTACTACTGCCAGAAAAGACTTAATTTTAAAAAGCATTCCATTGCACTTAACTTATATAGAGCTTGCTATTAAGCAATGTGGGGGTTTAATCAATAAAACATATTCAACTGCTCATCGATATGCTCCTAAATGCACATTTTATTTTGCCTGATTCCCGAAGTTTGCTTTTTAGCTTCTGGAATATATAAATTTCAAATATGGTGCCACATAACTACCAGCAGTAGAATCATAGAACCATTTAGGTTGGAAAAGACACTTAAGGTCACCAAGTCCAGGTGTTAACCTGCCTGTGCCAGGCCCACCAATGATCCATATCTACACGTCCTTTGAATGCATCCAGGCACAATGACTCAACTGCTCCCCCTGGGCACTCTTCTCCAACGTCTGACCACCTTTGCAGTGAAGAAATTTTTCCTAATACCTTACCTAAACCTCCCTTAGCGCAGCTTTAGGCCTTTTCCTCTTGCCTTATTGCTTCTTACCTGAGAGAATNCCCTTAATAACCAGTCTAAACCTCCCTGGCACAACTCGAAACCATTTTCTCTTGTCCTGTCACTTGTTAAAGGGGAGAAGAGACGGACCTCCACCTCACTACAACCTCCTGTCAGGAAGTTTTAAAGAGCCATAAGACTTGTGCTCCAGCTCCTTCACCAGCTCTGTTGCCCTTCTCTGGACACTCTGCATTCCCTCACTGTCTGTCCTGTAGCGGGGGACCCAGAATTGAGCACAGGATTTGAGGTGCAGCCTCACCAGTGCTGAGTACAGGGGGACAATCCCTGCCCTGGCCCTGCTGGCCACACTGTGGCTGGTACAGGCCAGGGTCTGTACAGGCCTTCTTGGCCACCTGGGCACAGCTGGATCATGTTCAGCCATGTCAGCCAGCACCCCCAGGCCCTTTCCTGTCAGGCAGTTTTCCAGGCACTCTGCCAACAAGCCGTAGCATTACATGAACTCATACAAGAAGAGATACATTGTACTCCTCATGCTTTAAATTATATATTTTCTAGATTATGTGTATAGAGAGGCGTATTAGCACTTGATGAATTTTGGTAGCCTATTGACTTTTACTATGACACACATAGACAGCCCAATACTCTTACTAACTATCCCTATTAATAGCTGCAGCAGCTACTGTGATTTAACTATGCTTTTTGTCCCACTATAGCGCTGGTGAAATTGTTTCACATGCAACCATGTGTAAAGATCCAATTCTAATAGCTGAAGGGGTGTGGGGGGCATGAAATGTGAACTATACAGGAGAGAATTTTGAAATCATGTCCCATGGCTACTTCAAAACTACTTACAAAATAGTTTATCCTGATCTTTTTCTAAGGTAAATGAAAAAACTTACTTTCTTTTAGCTGCCAAATACCATAATCATAATTCTAATAACCAAAAAAGCCTACAGTATTTTTCACTTTCTTTGCAGGCATGAAGCAGATAGTCAAAACAATTACATTAATGTTAGTCTTGAAATACTGTGTAGAGCAAGTATATTTCCCTATTTCCCTCCCTGGTATCAGTGTTCAATATTTGCAAATGTACACATCTCTTTATGTTTCTTAAAATACAATAAAGAGAGAATAGATCTCATTAGTACTATGTTTCCATTATCATAGCCAAGATGTCTCACTAATTTGCTGCCAGACCTGGATATCTGACATTAGTCCACAACTGCATTACAGTTACTGTGCTATTATTGTGCTATTATTTCACCTATGTTAGAGCACATCTGTGTTGAAGTCAAACACACAACTTTTCTTGCTTCCCATCTGAAGCTGATGCTTGCATGAGATTTTAAAGTGTTTTTTGTTTACAATCATTCAGTGTCCAATGAAGTAGAAGTCACATTGCCAAAATACTTCTGCATTTGATTAATATTTTATAGTAGTGTTTAAGTAAAAAGAAAAGCAAATTATGTAACTCTATATACCCAGAAAATGAGCAAAAGGCAGCTATGAATTACTGTAATATAATTTCAGGATTCTGATGCCTCTAACCCACAGAATCCTTTTTATGTGTATGCAGACACTGACATTGATATGAAGTTGCTGATTCACAACTCAATGACTTACATTTTATTCAGAGCATGAAATGTATGATCCAGGATTATTCATGTTATTATGAATTTTCTTCATATTATGTTCAATTCTCTTGCTGTCCCCTCAATTACTATATGTTTTCGAAATATTGAACTTGTAAAAAGTATGTCTACTTCTCACCTACTATGAGAAAAATTTGGGTAATGTTGGAATATTTCTCAAGAATCTACCTTTCCAGCACCCATTTTAGATGGATGAAAAGGACACTTTTTCAGTTTCCAGTTACAAAGCCATCCTGAGTTCCATAAGCCAAATTATTTAACTGTGTAATAAACTTGGCAGTGCAGAGTAAAAGTTAATTTGTAGTTTGAGCGTGACTAGAAATGGCCTTTACTGTGCCATTTTTTCCCTAATACCACCACTACCCTGACAGCTCTGTGTTGTTGCTGTCAGCTGAGAATGAACACTCCATTCTGAATTTCTCTCTTGAAGCCAATCTGAACACAGGGATAAAAGTGCTAAGAAGGATCAAACTGTAGTCTTATCAAGAATCTTCAAACCATGGGTGTTGAACAATGACATTCTACTCTAATTTCTCACCCTTAATCTATGTTAGTTTTCTTCATGATGATCCAAGCTCACACTATTCAGATTTAAATATTAATAGCTCTCTTCATGACATGTGTGTGATCTGGTTTTATACCTGTCCTTCCCATATGGCAACAGAAGGGGCAATAAGGAGGGAGCATATGACCCAGTAAATTTTTTTCTACCTCCCACGTTTCACTGTGCTTCTATGTTGTTTCTACTGCTTTCTCCAGTGGCAGGTCATGGTAGAAATCTCCTATTTCATTCTAGTCAACAGTCTTTCCTTCAGGGATGACCTCAGAAAAAGCAGCCCCATACCATATATTCAGCATAGTGGCATTTGCTCAATAGAGAACAAAATCATAATATTTAAGAAAAACAAGATTATATTTTGTTTACAAAGTAGCAGATATCTCCAATTTGTAGGTAATAAGTGAAAGCTCATGATTTTCATGGTGAAGAAGGGAAAGACCTTAATGAATTTGGATGCAAGAAAGATGTATTTTTATCATAGAAATTGTGGTGTTCTGTACCGTGGAGTACAATTACTGATAATCATGCAAATTTAAGATGAAAGGATGGAAATACTTACAGAAAATGACAGACATAAACAGTTTTGCAAAGTTCCTTTTTAATTTACTGTGTATTCGATGTTACTTGACTTCTTAAAAATTTATTGCGAAGTTCTCAACCATCCGAAACAGCTGAGGAGCTGTTGGAAAGCAAGTCTTTCCCCTGAGTGTAGGCTCTACAAGACGAGGAAACACTGAACTGATGAAGTGTGGAAAGGAAACTATTTTGATGATGGCAATTATTAATGAAGCCTGTGACTCTGTCAGGCATTCAAATACCACTGCCTTGGGCAGTAAGTGGTTTAGAACAGCAGAAGTGTGAGGGGAGCATATTGGGCTGCTCTGGGGATTTCTCAGGCAGGGTACAAGGTTTAGAAGTTAAGAACCATCAGAAAAGGAGGGAAAACAAAACTTTAGAGGGTCAGGAAAAAGAGACTTTCTTCAAAGATACAGCAATATTTTCCAAGGAGCTTGTCCAGATCATATTCCTCTTCTAAATTTTTATAATAACTGTCGTCCTAAATTTACTACATACCTACAGGAGCAAGAATTTCCCATTCTCTCTTCTTCTTCATTCTTTCAGTATTACAGCTTTTCTCAGTTACCCAGGGAACGGTACAACACAAGATAAGGGAAGGAAGGTGAGCAAAATCAAGAGCTCAGACAAATGGTCAAGCCATTGGTTTTATCCTATAATCTACAGTACAAGAGAAAAATACACAAAAGGAAAAACTGAGTTAAGACATCCTGGATTCCCTCCTCCACTGATGTGAAATATTTTTTGCCCATTATATTGTATGGTCAGTTGAACTTGGCTATTAAAATATGGGGTTAGGAAATTTAAAGTTACCATAAAATTTAATGGCAAAATTAGCCTAATGAATAAAATGCACAGGCTATACCATTGTGAATAAGCATAAAACTAAACACGTTCTCTATTAATCTCCCCTCTTCTCTAATAGTAGGGGGTACCTTACCAAAAAGTGCCTCACAGCATGAGCAAGCAATTACTTCTCATGCAATAAATACCCTTGCATAACAAACATAACATAGGTGTCTAGCCAGAGATTACTGTTTTAGGCCTAAAACTAACAAAAAAATTTTTGTAAAACACCCAGTTGCATTAATTTCTAATTGTTTCCTTTAATCATTAACTCCACAGTAACTCCTAGTTGCCAGTTTACTGTGATGTCTCNCTGCCAGTTTACTGTGCTGTCTCGATATATAAATCTTACAACTTTTTCTTGATTTCTAAGTTGATATGGGTGTCAGTTCCATTTTACAAAACACTTCGCTGAGTACAAACCCATTATTGTCAGTCTTAAGCTTCAATTACTCCAGCCTCAGTTTAGGTTCCTAAGTCTCATAAACAAATTACCACTAAACCAGATATATACTAATTTAGGCTGAAATGCAATTTACAGGGGTTTTTAGAATAGCTTACTCCAAAACGAAATTTTAAATAACAAAGATGCACAGGCTTGTAGAGTTCTTTGTACATAATTGTCAGAGACTGAAATATTATAGACTATGACTTAAACATTTTA